>APFE030627925.1:247038-359869 GCA_000404065.3 Pinus taeda | reverse complement strand
GTAATAAGGTGAGCGAGCAACATTAAATGGGATATCTGAATCATACCACCATCTAGCAATGTATTGATGAGAAGTTTCTTTGCATTGTTTTTTCCAATGTTGACCCAAAGTGGGTTGAGAACCTGGCTGGGAGGAAGTGGGATTAGAAGAGGTAATGTTGGCAGAAGATGAGAAATAACTTTGGATGTTTGTTCTCTTTGTTCCTTTTGATGGTTGGCCAACAGTCACAAAAGGATGAACATAGTGAAAGGGGTCATTGGTGGAAGCGATAGAAGAGGAGTCTTGAATCTCATAATCATCATACTCACTCTCTTTCATGGCTTCTATTAATTCCCTCTTCCTTGCAATTTCATCTTGGATGGCCTTCTCCCTAGCCTTATCCTCATAAAATTTTTCAAGCTTGGAAATGTATTATGCCCTAATAGGACCTAACAGTGCATTTGGTGCATCACATGGCTTTACTTGGCCTCTTATCCCAGCGAAGTGTTGTTTCAACCTAAGAATACCCCCACCTCCAATAGATTTATGGCATAATTTGCATATCATTTTTCCATCAATTACATCACAATGAGCCCATGCACTGTCCTTTCCTTTTGGAGCCATGTTTGCTTGAAATAATAACAATTTGCAAAGAAATCTGCGATTTAAAAAAAAATTGCAGCTAAGCAACATGGAAAACCAAAGATAAATGTAGGAAAACAAATGCACATGCAAGGCTCAAGCTACAAAATTTGATAGCATAGAGCTAGAGAGTTTATAGCATACATGATACTAGATAGATCATAGTGATAGAAGTGAGAAGTTGTAACTTATAAAACATAAAAAAAAAAACATTCATGGACAGCAGACTCAAATGAGGAATTATCAAGTGCAAATCCTTACCTGGAAATGCAAACTAGCTCCCTTAGCCTCCTCTTGAAGATGGCAACTCCACTGACAGCTACACACTATCTCAAAAATAGCTCCAACTCCAACTCCAAGATGACTACTTCAGCAAAAACTCCACACTCTCCAAGCTCACAAACAAACTCACAAACACTCACAAACACTCCAAATCAGTTGTGTGAGACAAATGAGAGTGAGAGAGGTCTCTTATAGCTTGGAGAGGGTGTTTTTGGAGGGAAAACACCTTTACCTCCCCCCAAAACCCCTAAACCACAAACAGAAACCGGCTTTTTTGCATTTACGGTGGGCGGACGGAACCGGCCGATTTGCTACAAACCGGCCGGTTCCGTCCTAAACCGGCCGGTTTTTCACCGGTTAGGGCTGGAAATGGGCGAAAGGGCAGGTATAACCGGGTTTTTTGGCTGGTTCTGACCGGCGGCCTTGCTAACCGGCCGGTCAGACCGGTAACCGGTTTTTAAAACACAACTTCTGCTCTGCTTTTGTTTTGTTCTGCTCTGCTTTTGTCCGAATTATGAAGAAGAAGAAATGATCCAGGATGTATCATACTGACTTAAAGTCAACCTCATAGTATGTACCACTGGTCCCAGACCAGTCTCAACCGACCCGAAGTCAATGTCATAGTATGTACAACTCCTACCACTGGTCCCAGACCAGTAACATCCTCCACTGACTCAAAGTCAGTCTTAGAGTGCGTACCATTGGTCCCAGACCAGTCTCAACTGACCCGAAGTCAATGTCATAGAATGTACCACTCCTACCACTAGTCCCAAACCAGTATTATTGATCCCAGATCAATGGAGGTCATCCTAGCGTAGGGAGTATGGTAGATACAACGATGCGTCCATCGATACTACTATGGTCCCTAACTTCATTTCCCTGCTCATTGATCAGATGAGAGGTACTTCCCATGAGTCCCAGACTGCATGGGTAGGATGCCTCGACAGGAGAACTAATCAATCCTGTCCTCACAGGAGAACGCATCAATCCTGCTACAATCGCCATGGAAACACATCAATCTAGGCCTCACAAGAGAACACATCAATCCTGCTACAATCGCCATGGAAAACACATCAATCTAGGCCTCACAGGAGAACACATCAATCCTGCTACAATCGCCATGGAGAACACATCAATTCAGGCCTCACAGGAGAACACATCAATCCTGCTACAATCACCATGGAGAACACATCAATCCAGGCCTCACAGGAAAACTAATCATCCTGCTACACAGGAGAGCGAATCATCCTGTTCCACAAGAGAGTGAATCATCTTGTCCTACAAGAGAGCAAATCATCTTGTTCCAGTGCGCACCACCAGGGGATGGCGAGTCACCCTGTGGTCGTATGTTGCTCCAGACTCCAGTAAGAACCGCAAGCCCTCAGAGTTCCCAGAGCTCAATGTATGCAACATGCAGGACCCTTGTACAAGGGTTTCTTGACGACTCCAAGTCGTTTCGGAAAATCACAGATTAGATCTTTCCTTAGGGCTTTGACATGGTGTGTCGACCTGTACATCATCTTAATGCGATGGAGCCTCCTTGCTCATCGACTTACCATATCCCAGATGATGTCTATTGGCTGGAGCAATCGACGAATATGGGATTCCTCAATAATCGAATCCCACATCTGGTTGTTACAGAGAATCACAGTGGTATGTGTTAAGATAGTTCACTGAAGAGCTTCCCCAACCAAGCAGCTTCATACGAGATCATACTCGTAGATATGTATCTGGTCTCGGCGGTGGTTATGGCAATCGAATTCTGCTTCATGCTCATCCATTATATCGAAGCAGAATCCAAAAAGAAACAACACTAAAAGTGCTCTAGTGATCCTCCACACTACCTGCCTAATCAACATTCGAATAATGATGCAGTTTCATATTTCTAGCAGTGTATCTCAATCCATGAGAGATTGTGTCTTGAAGACATCTCAGAAGATTCTTGGCACCAATCTAGTGAGGCTCAACCAAATATGAGCTCACAATGCTAACTGTAAAAGATATGTTCGGACGGAGGTTCACCAAGAACATTAATGTGAATGAGTTTTTGAAACTCAGAGGCATTTCCCAAATCTGGTCCGACATCACTACCATATAACTTCTGAAAGTGAAGATCCTCGAGGTAGTTACAGGCTTGTAGTCCATCATACCAAATCTTTTCAGAATCTTCACCACATATTTTCCTTGAGATAGGAAAATTTCCCTTGGCTTCTACCACACTTCAAATCCTTGGTTTTTCATTTCAAATTCAGAAGCCAACTCCCTCTTACATTTGTGAATGAGAGGGTATGCACTTGTTAAAAAGAGGTCATCCACATACAACACCAGTATGAGAGGCTTGTCATCTCCAACCTTAAGGTAAAGGTTAGGATCGGCTTCACTCCTAGTGAATCCCAGCTTCATCAAGTAGCTATCGATCCTCTCATACCATGCTCGGGGTGCTTGCTTCAGCGCATAGAGAGCCTTCTTCAACCTGCATACATGAGATTTTCAATCATAAATCTCAAATCCTTCGGGTTGCTCCACATAGACCTCTTCTTTGATCAAACCGTGCAAGAACGTGGTCTTGACATCCATCTGATGTAGGTTCCATCCTTGTGAAGTCACAAGGGCTATGATCAAGCAGATGGTCGTATATCTGGCAATAGGTGCAAATATCACATCATAGTCTATACCTTCCTTCTGGGAGAAACCACGAGCAACAAAACGAGCCTTATACTATTCTGTACTTCCATCTGCTGCAAATTTATCTTGTAAAGCCATTTTGAAGTAACAATTGTCTTGTCTTGGGGTCTAGGAACTACTTCCCAAACATCATTCTCCATAATAGACTCATATTCTTTGGTAATAGCATCCTTCCATAGTTGATGCTTGATGACATCTGAGAATGATGAAGGCTCATTTTGTATGATTGTGCTCATGATGGTCAGGTATCCCTGATACCTGTTAGGTTTCTTACTTTCACGGAAGGTTCCTTGGGGTGCAGCATGTCCTTCAGCATCATCAAGTATCCCCCTAAGCCATGAAGGCCTCTTCCTAGAAGAGGAAGGCTCAGGTGGATGAATAGGATCCATGGGTTCCTCCACATCAGGCATTGTTACATCATCTGCCCATAGAGACAGCTTCCACAATCGTACGGTTCTTCCTTTCCACCACACGATTCTGCTCAGGAGTATGTGGTGTAGTAGTCTCCCTCTTAATGCCAGCCTCAGATATGCCTGAGTGAACCAACTGTAATATATCGGAGATCTTGCTTTGGCTTGAGGGGAATGGGCCCCTTTTGAGCTTTCCTTCAACACATCTTGGACATACACCTTCTCTCTCTACTCGGAATTCGGGCATCCCTGTCACCATTTGTCTTACACTGAGTAGAGCTTTATAATGAAGGGGGGCAAACTTTTGATGCCAAAGTTTAGACTAAAGAGATGTGTCATAAGACATGACACCTAGCGGACTTCCATCGACCTGATATAATGGATCAACATGAAACCCAAGAGTAAAGGCATCTTTAACATTATTTTTCCATATACGTACCTTGCCATCGCTGAAGGTTACCGTGTAGCCTTTGTCTTCCATTGCCGAGATGGACACCAGGTTCTTTTTGCGGTCAGGTGCATTTAATACATCCTGGAATTTCTAGCCTTCTTGAATGGTTGTCCTCTTCCTTGATTCCCAGCTCTCCTCTTACCTTTGCTATTGAATTTGTCATTCCTTTGATTGCCATCAGAGGGATTTTGATCATTGTCCTGGTGTGAGTCCTTTCTATCAGGGCACTCCCTTGCATAGTGACCTGCTTTATCGCAGATGTAACATCGTCCTTTTCTTCCACCCTTAGGTCCATCCTTTCCTTTTGATTTAGTCCCAGAATTATTTCTTTTCTTAGCATGAGAAGAAAAGGCAGTAGGAGGACCTTTAGGCATGTGCATTTCTTGCTCTTCTACCTTTGTTTCTTCTTGAATGCATCTAGCCATTAATTCTTTGAAACCAGGAATTGTATTATTGTTCAGAAGAGTAGTCCTGAACACGTACCATTCGGATGGTAATCCTCCAAGAGTTGTGAGTGCCATTTCTCTGTCAGTGATAGTCTCCCCAATAGATAGGAGATCGTTCTTGATCTCGGTGATTCTTAAGAAGTATGCTTGCATACTCTCATCTTTACCCTTCTTGATTTCCCTCAGCTTATTTCTAAGAAACAAAACTTGATTTGCATCATTAACTTTAAATAAACTCACCAGTCTATCGTATATTTCCTTGGAGGTGTCTAGATCAGAGATGTAGGCCACCAAGCGCTTATCAATAGAGTCCTAGATGATCTTCTATTTTGACTTCTTCAGTTTTCCATTTGTTCCATGCAGTACCGAATTCATTTGATGGAGGCTCAACAATATTGCCTCTCATGTGACCCAACACTCCTTGATCCTCCAGGGTTAGATCGATAGACATCTTCCATCTATGATAGTCAACTTTCTCACGGAGCTTGTCTTCGGTAGGAAAGAGTATTGAGGACCCCATAGTTCTTTTAGGATAGCCTTGCCAATCTTCTCTTCGGTGATTGCTCTTGCTCTTGCTCGGGCTTTGTCTTCACCTCAGCTCTAATACCATGTTAAGTTTATGGTACCGTTTTATGCTATAAACAACTTTACTTATTCTCATTATATTCACATATTAGCAACACATGTACATAAATAAAGTGCAGATAGACATTAACATCGAAAAGAAAACAAGCCAAGACAAGAGACACAAGATGTGGCGGCTAGCCAGGGGCAAACCCCACAATGTGTGGGGAAACCCTTTGATCAAATATTCTTTTATCTTCAATAATTCAACAAAGAGAAATAGTACAATAAATATGATTCATATCAGCAGTAGCAAACCCTAGATTAGCAGCATCAGCATTAGCGGCTTCATTATCAAACTAGGGCAGACGATATCTTACAAATCGACCATCGGATTGACTTCATTCCACCACTAAAAGTTGTGGCTTCTAGAGGAGGTTCAGATGAAACTACAACGCAGTTCAGATGAGGAGATCTTCTAGGCCACGCAGGTTAATCTTTACTTCTACAGTTGCAGCTTCAGTTTCAGCAATTTTTGGCTTCACACTAGGGCAGTCGATATCTTGCAAACCGTTCGTCGGATTGACTTCATTCCACCACCAAAAGTTGCGGATTTCCAAGGAGGTTCAGATGAACCTACAATGCATTTCCGATGAGGAGATATTCTATGCCACGCAGGTCAATATTTACTTCTGCAGTTGCAGCTTCAGTTTCAGCAGTTTCCGGTTTCAAACTAGGGCAGTCGATATCTTGCAAACCGTTCGTCAGATTGACTTCATTCCACCACCAAAAGTTGCGGCTTTTAGAGGAGGTTCAGATGAACCTATAGTGTAGTTCAGATGGGGATATCTTCTAGGCCATGTAGGTAAATATTTGGATCTGCAGTTGCAGCTTCAGGTTCAGCAACTTCTAGCTTCACATGTGTGAGAGAGAGACCCATTTCTGTGCAGTAGAGAAGAGACACATTTCTACGTAGTAGAGAGAGAGAGATATGTGATGAGAAGAGTGAGCGAAAATGGAGAAAATTCCTCTTATATTTATACACAACATTGGTGATTGAATAGATGCGACTGATGGGCTTCTGAGCCTACATGAGTTGTAGGTCGGCTTGATAATAATTCCATAATCAAAATAAATTCATATCTCCATGAATACTTATCGGATCGAATGATCTTTATATCAATCCTACACCTCTCGATGAGAGGAATCTAATAAAAATATTATCATCTATGAATAAGATGACCCACAGGAAGTTTTTCCCTGGTTGCCAATTTTAACAGTTGGCCCCATACAAACTACCTAAATACCTCCCAATGAGGTTATTCTCTTTGGAGTACTACAGGCAGATAATAAATTAAGATGAGGTAAAAAATTTTAAAACCCAAAAGAAAGGCCAACTCAAGATCAAAGACCAATTAGGTCCCTTTATTTGTAATAGCAGAGAAAGCTGGAAAGGAGGTAGACCTAATCCTTCAAAGATTAAAACTAAAACAGAACTTCATATGGAGACATGATCCCTTGGATTTCATCTGCAAAAGAAGGCAGAAAAACAAGATGGCTCCTTATATCCATCAGAAAAGTATGCCAACCAATTGCAATGGGTGGAAAACACTTTAGAGGACAGGGATAGTACTGAAGTTTTTGTGGAAAACATACTCATTGACCCAGAGAAACAGATTGATGAGGGTTCTTTCCTGCAGGTACCAAAAGAACACAAGTGCTGTAAGAATCACAAGTACCAGAAGAATCATAGGTGCCAGAGGGATCAGAAGTACCAGACCTATTAGAGGTGCCAGATCAAACAGACATACCAAAGAAATCAGATAAACCAGAAACCACCATGAGTACCCCTCTAGTTCTACAGACTCCTCTAAATGAGAAGAAGAGCCTCAAGAGAAACAGGAAGGGGCCTCTACTTCAAAAAGAGCAACATCACAAGCCCATGCAGAGACAAGCCAAGCTAAGAGACAAAGAGTCAATCTTGTCTTTGAACAAGAATATATAGAGGAGACAGCTGAGGTTACAAGCACCTAAAGAGATGGGAGTAGGCTTTCCACTCCATCTGGAAGCACTCTAGAACCTTCCAAATCACACACTCGAATGTTGGAAAGGCCGCAAACTGTTGATGTATCCTCTTTCAGAATGCCAACAGATAAAGACCAAGATATCAAGGAAAGATACAAAGAAATAAAGGCTAGAAATAAGAGGCTGAAAGCCAAAACCTATGCACAGTATCTGAATATTACCCCTACCAATCAAACAAGGCTTATTTTAGCCTTTGATGTTAAAGAGGGGAAAATGCATATGACCTTCATCAAGCCAACCACTCAGCAGCCAAGAACAGCATTAGATTTTAAGAAAGTAGATTTTGAAGTATTGGCAAGGGATATTCATCCCATTAACCAGATTGAGTTGCATAAGAAAACAGGTGATATGATTTATTCTACATTGAAAGGGAAAGCCATAGCAGCCCATCAATTGCAAAACTCTTTAAACAATATGTCAGCTTAGTTTCAGTTGGAGAAGGTCTCTTCAAAGGCCAAAGATACAAGAATCAAGTCCTTAGAGGAATTAGTGATAGAATTGGGACATGATCCCAAGGATGTGAAAGCAACAGAGAAGCTAATTAAAAAGAAGAATGATGACATTTTTGCACTGAAGAAGCAGCTCAAAATTCCCCAGCTGCATCACCCTCAAACAATGGAAGTCCTAGAAGCACAACATTGACATGAAGAGCTTATGGACCTAGTCCTAAAGCTAAATGATCAAATTAAAGAAACAGAGAAGGAGTTGGACACTTTGATTTAGTCCAAGAAAAATGACCTGGCCAAAACTCCCAGAACTGTCATCCCCACAGTATCAACAATAGTTCATTCCACAATGGCAACATCATTGACACCTACAGCTCCACCTGCCACAACACTGCCAATTACAACTGAGTCCACTACAGCAGCAGGTACATCAACTGAGAAAACAATAGAACTAGTAAAAGCTATGGAGGAGTTGCCCATCCAAGCTATAGAGCTCAAAATATTAAAGGAGAAAGTGGCAAGTTTGGAAACTGATTGCAAACTTGCCCAAATTCAGCACAGAGAAGAAACACAAAAAGCTCAAAGAATGGGTGAGAAAATCAAAGTCCTAGAGAAAGATTTGACACTGTAAAAGCCACTAGGATAGACTAAAGAGATGCTCTAGGCCAATACCATTGACTCTATCAATGATATTTGGCCATCAATCCAAGTTATATTTGAGCAAACTGAACTGGTGAAGGTAGCCATTGAAGCCATCCAGAAAGTAAGGGAAGAATTAGGAGATAAACCTCAGGATGCAAATCGGCTCATCCACCTCCTAAACAGTATGAACAGATATGAGCTCTATGAGCTTGGCATAGAGGATAGGGCTGAAGCCATCCTAGAGATTAAAAAGGTTCTTTCCAAAGGAAACCTCACACTCAACTTAGAAGAAAAGTGCCATAACATGTCGCAGCCATTGACAGGTTTATGGCTAAATTTCAAATTTTGAGGGACAAAGGCCTTTCCAGTCCTATGGTCATCAATGCAAACTCATGACCCAATTGGACTATAGTGATAGACTCAGGAGGTTGGCCAAGGAACAATGCAGCTCTTCAGGCATTGAAGCCCTGGCAACGGGAAAAGTATTATGTGATACATTGGAGAACTTGTTTTTTCTAGAATGTGAGGTGATACATTTGTTTCTCACCAAACCCAATTTTGCAAAATACATAGAGGCAGACGAAATTTACAGAATAATAATGAAAATGAGATTTCCTGAGACAGAATAGTGGGAGAAAATGACATATTTACTATGAAAAAGTTTTACATTAGAAAGTTACCACAATAAATCTGAAGGCAGCCAGGTGAGACAGGTAAAAGACAAATTCGCATGGTCAAAGGGCAACAAAGTCAAAGAGTACCAGTAAAAGATCAAATTAAAGAAGATTCCAGTGTAGAAATACCACAACTATCAGCCAGCTTAAAGGGCTCCAACTCAACAAAAACAACCAGCAACACCATAATAAAAGGGATAACATAAAGCAGTTTAACATCTGTCTCTATCTTCATGCCAGAAGATATTCTTATTCCCTAGATTAAGTCTCAAGTTGTTTTGAGATATTTTGTAAATATTTTTGTATAAATACTACACATTTCGAAGTATCTAGGGTGGATTCCAAGGCATTTCTATAGATTTTCTCTCTCAAATCAAAGTTCTATTGTATTAATGACTGGATTGGCTTGTTGGATCAAGGAATAAAGATCAGATATTTTACAAGATTCTTGTGTAAAGCGAAATACAAATAAGTATTCTCCTATGTTCAATGTTGTTTTTCCTTATTCTTTTTCCATAATCTTTTATGTAAATTTCTAAAATCTAAATGTATAACAAGGAATGATATTTCAGAAATTGCTTGAATACACTCTGTCTTGATTGTTTTACATTCTGAATGTTTTCTCCTAAGCTATCTTAGCTTAGGTAATTCTTCAATACTCCTTAGCTTCCGTAGTTTCTTCTCTGGTCTATAGCAAAGGATTCTTAATTGCCCTTTGTTCATGATCACCCTTTGTTCTTCATTCTGATCCTGGTCTAAGGATTCTTAAGTGCCCTTTGACCCTGGTTAGAATTATTTCACCCATTAGGCCTAAAGATTTGCATTTTGTTTTGCTAGCATGCCCTGTGAACATTCCCTTTAATGATCTGATCCAGTGATTCTATCCATTTGTTGACTCCATAGCCCAATGGCTTAAAGACCTAGCTCTATCCATCTGCTCTAAGAATTCCACCACCCAACCTTCAATTCAAAACAAAACCCCATGAACATTAAGAACTAGCCTAAAATCCCATAAAAACAAAGCTAAATTATAAAGAGAGAGCCCTCTCTAGACTTAGGCTGGCTAGAGCCTAACCCTAAAATATTGTTTTGTGGTTACCTCAGATGCTCCCTTCTTTTGATAACTTATAGGGAAAACTTCTGAGTGATAACAAGAACCATTCTCGAACTTCTAGCATAATCCCTCGAAGATAATAGGGAAAGTTTTGATCTGAAATTTCCATAAAAGGGAACCATTATTTTGAGATTTGTGAGTGGAATGTATCCATTCCATTAATGGAGTTGAGATGATGTATTTGTCAATGAAAAATCATACCTAAAGGCCAAAACCTATATAGAGCTACTAGGAACAGTAACATAATAGAATTCCAAGAAAAAAGGGAAAAAGGTATGATTCCCTATTTTCTTACCCAAAGAAATGTCTAATAAATATTCTTGATACTTGCTAATATAAATCTGGGAACCGAGGCCAGAGTTGGCCGATACACATGGATGGATTCTATGATATATTTGATAAGAACTAAACAACCTGCTCTAGATAGCCACTTGTTACAATAAACAAATACCCTTTTCTCTATTTTCTTTAAGAAGCAATTCCAATCTTCACAAAAAGTGTTTGTTTTACTCAAGGAAGAAACCAAGGTATTTCATTCCCTCCCCCAATAATGTTGGAGGAATTTGAATATGTGCATAGGCAGTTTGTTGTTCACCCTCTAATAGCCCCAACAAATAAAAGGGATTTTCGCTTGTTCACAACCATGCTATTTGCTTCACAGAAAGTTGTAAGGAGCCTTTCCATAGTAGCCATGTTCCTCACTTTCCCATCACTGAATATAAGGATATCACCCACAAAAAAGAGATGAGATATTTTGAGGGAGGCACCCACTTGGATCCCCTGAAAATTAGGTCTAGAAGAGGCATAAGAGATCATTTTTCTTAAACTCTCTACAACCAAAAGGAAGAGTAGGGGGGATAGAGGGTATCCCTATCTTAATCCTCAACCAACATGGAAGAAATTTGAGGTAGCTCTATTGACAAGGACCACAAAAGAGGTGGAAATTAGGCAATTTAAAACGCAAATGACAAAATCAAGCCTAAAGCTCAAATGGAGCAAAAGGAGGTAAATATATAGCCAATTCACCTTGTTAAAGGCTTTCGAGCGGTCCACCTTCATAATGGAAACCTTGAGCTTATGGAAGTGAATATTATGATGACCTCCTTGGGAAATACCTATGGCTTCATGAATCTGCCTGTCTCAAAGAAAACCAAATTTTTCTGGAGTGACGTGATATGAAAGAGCGTCCTTGATCTTGTTGGCAATAATTTTGGAGATAATCTTATCAATAATATTGTAGAGGGAGATCGTAATTCGGGTTATCAACCTTCAGAATTAGAGCAATAAAAGTAGTATTAAAAGGAGACATTGCCTAGGAAGGAATTATGGAGTATTCAATCACTTTGAGTAGGTCATCACCTTAAAAATCAAAGTATCCTATGTAAAACTCCACAAAAATCCATCGAGACTAGGGCCTTTCCCTTTCAGGAAACTATGGAGAATCAATTCAAGTTCTACTTTGGAGAGTTCTTCCATAAGAAAATCACTCTCACCTTCCTCCAAAAACCTGGTAAAGAGATATGTCATATTCATAACTTTTGTTATAGTTTTCCTCCCATGTTTTTGTATGAGGGATGAAAAATGGTTGACACCTTTAGTAACAATTTTTGAATGAGAAGTGCTTGGGGGGGCATTATTATAATCAATAGACCAAATGGTGTTTATATAATTTATGTGGTAGGTGAAGTGATGGAAGAACTTAGTGTTCTCATCTCCAACTTGTAGCCATAGGGCCTGACTCTTAATATGTCACTCCTTCGCTTTATCGACTAAAATGGATATTTTTTTGTCTCTGAGAAAGAGATTTGGGCTTTGAGGTTATCTCGAGGCTAAGCAGATATTTCCAAGTCATATAAGGACTTGAGATGAGCCTTGTATTCAACAAGGGTTTTTGAATCTCGATCCTATTTTCCTTTGCCCAAATTGAGACTATTGGTTTCACCCTTTTAAGACTCCCTTAGAACTGAAGCTGAGGAGAAGTACCAATAGAGGGATCAAAGAATTTCCAAACATGTTTGATTGCTTGGTGAAAAGCAAGGTCCTAAAACCAATGATGATTGAGTTTGAAGGAGCATGGACGCTTGTCTAGACTCAAGGATAATTCCAAAATAATAGGGTTGTGATTCAAATCATAGCCTGTGGTTACCCGTTTTCTCAAACGAATGTTACTCTCAAAAAGGGCCTCTGTAAGAAGAAACCAATCATTTATTTTATCCACTTAATCAACCCTAGATCTGTTATTTCTCCACATAGACCATAGCTTTACAGGTTGAATGTCAAAGAGACCTAAGGAATCCAAATGTTCAAAGAAAAAATTCAATAACAGATTTACCCTGACTGTTGGACCCTAGATATATATAGAAACCAAGGAAAAATTTAGATTCCTCCATGATGAGATGTTGGTGTTGAATGCAAAGGTTGTCAAAAGGGGGGGTCCAAAATGTAGAAATTCCTTGTAAATTCAAACTACTAATTGAAATTTATTAAACCAATAGAATTGAATATACTCTTCATCAGTGGAAACAATTAAACGATCGTGAAATCATGAAGTATACAAGAGAAATAATTCAATAAACACATTACAAAATGATTTCCTGGGGAAATCCAAAGCTAAAAACCCCTGCTATATGTATATTGCATTAGTCAGAAAACATGAGAAGATCACAATGCTTTGCTTAAGCCCGAGTAACATCTACACTATTTCTATCTCTCTCACTACTTCCTAGACAAGCCCAAGCCAATACTTAACCAATTTTTTGCTTGCTTGTAACAACCCTGGTGACAATTCCATGTAATAAAATTAAATAAAGGAAAAAATAATAACCACAGTTGATGGGACACTTATTCCAAGCTGAATGTTGGGCAAGACATCTTAGAGGGTGTCCATTTGGTTGTTTATGGCTAAGAAAACTGGAATAGGCAATGGCTAAGGCTTTGGAAAGGCAAAATAGCATTTTTGGCACATTTATTTATGAAAATAATCGAAATTAGGAAAAAAGGGAGGTGAAAGGTTACAGGTTGCATGTGAGGAGGAAATTAAAGGAAAATAATGGAAAATGAAGAAAATAGAGGCCTTATTCATAACAAGGCTTATGAGGATCAATTAGTAACCTTTTTTCAGTTGTGTTTTGGAGTTATCTCATTAATATCTCTCTCTCTCTCACTCTTGGACACTTAGAGTTTTCTTGGAGCTATTTTGGCATTGGAGCAAGAAAGGCAAAGAAGGTAAGAGGAAGCAAACATCAAACAAGGAAAGGCAGGATCAAGCAGCTACAACACGATCCACTACAGGTATTGATTTGCATGTGTATTTTCCTTGCTAGATTTGGCATTCATGGTATTGCATGTGGTTCTTTTGTTGTTATGGTATGGGATTTTCCAGGTGTAACAATGTTCTCAGCCTAGCCTTGCCATTTCCAAATAGCAATGGTGTGATGGGGTTCTCATGTTTTTGTTGAGCTGGATTTCTAGATGGATTCGAAGTTGAGTGGGGTGGACCTTCGAATGATAGAGCATGTGGCCTAGTGGTCCCTGAACTAAATTGTGGATCACTATAAAGCCACTAGCCTAGTGACCCCAAAGTCAGCTTGTGGGTTATGGTAAAGCCATAATTGTGTTGCCTCGGTGGGCCTAGGAATCCTTGTCGGTGAATGTCAAGATATATGGTAAATCCAAGAGGTGGTTTTCTCTCCGTTGGGCCTAGTAATTTCAGGTTTGGGATATGTGGTAAAGCCTGGAGAGTGGGTCTCGGTTTAGGGCCTAGTGATCTAGGTTTGGATTGTGGTAAAGCCTGAGAGACTAGGAGACAAGAAAATTCCTCATGGTGCAGGTGGATAAATCTGGTGGCATCCATGCTTTTTTGGCCTAGTAATTGGGTCAAGATCACGGTAAAGCTTGTTATGATGTGTTCATTGTGTTGGATTAGTGATCCAGGATGGATTACAGTAAAGCCTGGTTTATATTAATGAGGGTGAGGTGGTTTAGCCTCGGTATGCCCTAGTTGGTTCTTTTGGTTTGAGTCTCACATTTGTGCTTGGAATATGGCATAGGGGTGAATGGCTAAAGAGAGATTTGTCTCAGTCATTTTATGGTTATGTGGAACGTGGTAGTCCAATCTCCGACTGGTTTATTACATTCATTAATGAGAAATTCATTCCCTTGATTTTCACGTGTAAATGTAATGATGTATATGTGGATTTTATGGCTGATAGGCTTATGATATTTCTATCCCTATTATGTTGGTTATATGTATGTTTTATGACAACAAGTATGTATGGATCTCAACATGTTTTTACTTGTAAATTAATGGATAATGTATCTATGGCCTAATAGATGATAATGCAGCAAATGGCATGAGGGAACAATGGTTTAAAATGATTCTCAGATAAGTATGAGATCCCTACACTTAGTCCTATTGTTTACACCTGTAGGTTAAATGTAATGATATGTTTGACAAAATGCCTGGCATGGCTAGTAGGGGTCTCATTAAGGTCTTGTTCGACTTATCACTTTTGTGTCATTTTTTCCCTATTATTTTACTGTTCCTGAGTTATGATTCCATTTTGGGCAATGACCTGGGCTCTGGACCTGAACAAGTGGCTCAAATATCGAGGTCACTGGCATAACACTGGCAAATTTAGTATTTGTTCGCTAGCAAGCAAGCCTATGAGAGCGACTTTGGGTTTCTGGACGCTCTCTTGCCTATAGCATGAGAGCGATTAACGGTTAAGATGCCAAGAACATTAGTGGTACCTACGGACAGGATGTCTGAGTCGTTGACATGTCTCCTGATGGTTTTATTTATGATATGGATAGGTTGGTTGATGTGTTCCATCGATTCCACTTCCTTAAGGTCACATAGGAGGTTGAATCCAATCATAGTAGCCTCTCGTCGCATGTTTACCTTGGTTAATTGATTACTTGGGTAGATGTGTGAGCAGGGTGTTACAGAGTGGTATGAGAGCATGGTTCACCCCTCAGACTGGATGGGTGGCGTGTTTTGGTCATGCATGCATGTCAGTTGCATGTGTGTCTCCTACACTTGAATTCCATGTGCTTGTTGCATTTGTTTGATGATTGATTATGGTTGAAGTAAGGTTGTCTTGTAGAATTTGATGTTGATTTTGTAGAATGCATCGTCATGAGTATATGATCCAAAATGGATCTTGGATAGACTCCTAAGTCTAACTGGTCCTCATAGAGGAAAATGAAAGTTCAAGGAAGTTCCTGGAAATAGCCCCATTGCAAAGATCGTTTCCTTCTGAATCTACTGCAACTTGAACGGGCTAAAATGGACTTAGGATGCAGAAGTTATCACATAAAAAAGATGCCTAGTTTCTTTGAAAAAAGAGGCAAAACCCCTAAAAATGACCAAAAACCCTTAGAAAGGGAAATCGCATCGGAAAAAGCCAAAGGGGCCAGATTTAATCAGAGGCGAAGGAAACTCCGATCCTCCGATCCAATTGATCGTGTCAGAGGCAGACACATGTGCGATATTGGAACCATGGAATCAGTGATTGTGATCATGCAATACGCCAATCATCGATGATCGGATTGGCGATGAACAGAACCCCAGGGCTATGTGAGACGCGACATGCGATAGCGATCGCGGCGAGCAATATCAGCCATCAGATCATGAAAGAAATGGATGGCTAGGATTGAATCGGTGATCGGCGAGTTCCAGACCCAATGAATTTCATAAGAGAAATGCATAAAATTTGAAATACGGTAAACGGGAATTGTTGTGTATTAACAATTTTCGGTGAAAAAAACCAAAATACAAAGAAACAATGCCCGAAGTGGTAAAATGAAACCAAAGGGGAGTTATGAGCCCGATTACATAGAATTTGAGTTCTGTAAAGGTGGATTTCGAGCGGGCCTCAAGCAGTAATAGGTTTTGGGTTGGTTCTGCCTGATCCCACTGACTGGTCGACACATGGCTGACAGAGGAGAGAGGAAAACCGCCTTTTCGGGTGGGTAACCTTCGTACTCCTAAGCCGCCTGAAATGGCATATGGACTGTTGGATCAGAGATCCTGCAGATCAATGGTGTAGAGTGTGCCGGCAGCCAAAGGCAGACCCGATGTGCTTATAGGGTGGATGCGATATAATTTCAAGTCCGATAAAAGGATTTTGTCAGGTTTTTGAAGGTTTTTCCCGTGTATTTGGGATTTTGCCTAATACAGTAATGCGATGCAATGTAACA
This sequence comes from Pinus taeda, assembly GCA_000404065.3. NCBI lineage: Eukaryota > Viridiplantae > Streptophyta > Pinopsida > Pinales > Pinaceae > Pinus > Pinus taeda. Next base: position 343,245 of record APFE030627925.1, on the reverse strand, counting down.
CCTAATGACGGACCCGATAGGGATTTAGGAGCGATTAAAGGAGTTTCATGTTCGGAATACACGTCCGATAGTGTATTTTCCAGAAAATGCCTGTGTAATGGATTTTCTCATATTTTCAGATTTTCGCCTACGAAACGACCCTGATTCCTTCTGTAACCACTCCTGATCATCATGCGATGCTGTAGAAGGTTTTTTTATAGGAAATGATGCAATCTGGAAGTGACAGAGCCATAGAGGGACAATGAATCACAAAGAAATGGCGAGGGAAGCTAAACAGTCGGGAAGATGCCTCAAAAGAGCCAAAGAGCACAATTGAGAGCACATAGGAAGAAGGTAGCAGAAGGCATTTGCAAGAGAGAAGAGAGAGCCGAAAAGCTACTACATAGAGTAGCCGAGGGAGCCTTTGGGGTGACTTGAAGTTCAAGTGAAAAAACAGAGAGCTGAAGGTTGCAGAAAGCCAAAGAAGCTAGAGCCTAGAGCCAAGAGCCAGAGCCAGAGCCAGCAGCCGAGAGCTTCAAGAGCAAGGGATAAAATGGTATCTAAACCCATTGTTTTTGTGTAAAATAGTGGATTTGAGCCAAGAGCTTGTTAAAAGGACTTTGCCTTAATCCCAAAGAGCCTAGTTGAGTTAACTATAGCTCAAAGAGATGTAGCCCAAGAGTTTTGGGTGAACTCCATATTAAATTGTTGTTCTGTGTGTTTTGTTTATTGTTGCATTGTTTATTGTCATATATATGTTGTATCATCATAACAACAACATATTAAAAGCACATAAACAATTCTAACACAAACACAAGCATACACCACATTTTCAAGCACCTATTTAATTCTGCATTAGTTAATCATTTGTGACTTGGGAATGTTTAAGCTTTGGGAGTGGGAGAGGTTCTTGTGAATTAGATAAGAATCCTAAGTGCTGCATTTTCAGATCAAGTGGTATCAGAGCCTGAGATTGATTAAACACACCTTCAAGAAGGTTACATCAGAATGTTTGATTGACAGAGCAAAAATTGGTTGTCTAAAAGATGTTTAAACAGTCAGAGGTTGATTGTATGCTTGCTTTGCAGATTGACTATTGTTTGAGTTTGTAGAGGTGAAGAGAAAGCTATTGGTAGCTCAGTCCAGGAATGACAAGAAGAAAGAAGAAGTCATTGGCATAATGACAACTTCTACAAGTGAGTCCTAGAATTCTTCTTTCTTCATCGCAAGACTCATTGATGAAGACATGAAGCAAGAATTGTCCACCATGATGGATATGGTGAGAGAAATGTATGAGGATAGAAAGAAGAGAAGCATACTTAGAGAGCAGTTGAATTCCATGAGGAAAGAGAAGCAGTTGATTTCGAACAGATTGAAGGAAATGGAGAGGCAACTTCATATTTCCAATATGAACCTAAAAAGGATGCATGAGTTGGAGACCCAACTCTTTGTAGCCCAAGAAGCCCTAATCAAGTATCAGCTTGAAGAAGAGGGAAACCATTCCAGTTTGTCTTCAAATTCTTCTAAGGATGCTTATATTGGTTCTTTTGAAAAACATACCAAAGGCATAGGTTCCAAGCTAATGTCCAAGATGGGCTATGAAGGAAAGGGCTTGGGAAAGCATGCACAAGGTATTGTTAAACCAATTTTGGTTAAGCAAAGGGCTAAGTATTTGGGTCTTGGCTATGGACAGTCTTATGGAAAGAGTTCCAAAGCTGCCATAAAGGCCATTGAAACAACTCCAAGAAGGGGTTGCATTCCAGAGTGTGAAGATTGTACTCAAGAAGAATACAATAGCTTGAACCATCATTTGCAGGATGCAGGTGTTCAGAGGCACACACTTGAACTAGAGAGTTGGGGAGACTTTGACAACCTTGAAGAGATTGATGGTGTTCCAAAGGGAGCCACTTCTTCATTCAATTCACCTCCTCATGAAGGAAATAGAGGTGAAAGAGGCAGATATAAATCTGGTTCTAAACATTTTCCTTTTGATTATGCAAAGCATGATAAATTTCCACATAAAGATGGGAAAAGAATTGCTTGTTCCTTTTGTAGTTTGAATAACCATAATGTTTCTACATATTGGAAGAGAATGACAACATATAGGAAACTTTTGAAGGAAAAGAAGCAAGAAGCCCAAGGTCCATTGGACAAGGCAAGTCATGCTGCCAAGAGGATGCACATACAATGCACTTACTTCCATAAGCAAGGACATCTTGCTGCAAATTATTGGACTTTGAATCCAGCAATGCTTCCACAAAACTTGAAGAGAGTGGAAAGAGAAGATGGCAGAAATTGAAAGGAAGATTCCATGGATGATGTGTCTCGGGATGATTCACATGATGATGTTGATGTGCAGACAAAGGTAGTATCTTTGAAAGGGATTGGTAAGAAACAGTTAGATTTCTTATGCGATTAAGATTGCATGTATATTAATGCATCTACATTATATTTCATTTCAACTTCGAAAGTACAGTGTGAATATTGAAAGTTGAAGGATGAAATGCATGCATGAGCATGAGATGCATGAACACATGGATGTTGATGGTTTCCTTGTTTTTGAACATGTATGTGTAATTAGCTTGCAGGGTTGACTGCTTTGACATGCATGTGATGCCATGTTGACTTGGAAGAAGTTAACTTGGTCTCCAAATGGAGATAATGATGAAGTGTTTCATCTTTTGAAAAAGATTCCTAATGGTATTTTTCTACATGCTTAACTTGAAGGATCGTTTGTTTAAAGGCATGTTTTGTGGGCTTGTTATCTAGTCCATCATTTGTATGCATATGTAAGACATGGAGGTGTTCACAAGATGTGGAATCTATTTCTTTTGTTGAAGTAGGAGTTTAGGCCATCTAGTTGTTTTATGTATTCCTGTTGTTGTTAACAATTCTTGTTGATAGCTTTTCAAACAGGTACAAATGAAGGTTTTATGGAGCAGATGACTTCACATTTGTTTGAGCTATCTTGGATCAATGATCAAGGCAAAGATGTCCAAACCCCCTTTTATGACCATTTCAGCAGAAGTTCTGCATGAAGGAAAGGAGGAAGGCAGTCCTTCCCTGGAGAACCAGCACATCCAAGAAGGGAAGTGGTCAGAAACTTTGGTTAGAGGCACTATGCAAGGCAAGTGTAGGGAGGCTTAAAGAAGAGGGTGAGTCACTCTCATTTATTGTTCAGATCAGTATATTAGTCTTTTGGAGACCAAAATTTCTTTTGGTGGGAAGACGTGATCCAAAATGGATCTTGGATAGACTCCTAAGTCTAAGTGGTCCTCACAGAGGAAAAATGAAAGTTCAAGGAAGTTCCTAGAAATAGCCCCATTGTAGAGATCTTTTCCTTCTGAATCTATTGCAACTTGAATGGGCTAAAATGGACTTAGGATGCAGAAGTTATCGCATAAAGAAGATGCCCAGTTTCTTTGAAAAAAGAGGCAAAAACCCCTAAAAATGGCAAAAAAACCCTTAAAAAGGGAAATCGTATCGAAAAAAGGCAAAGGGGCCAGATTTAAGTGGAGGCGAAGGAAACTCCGATCCACCGATCCAATCGATAGGATTGGAGGCAGACACATGTGCGATATCGGAACTCTGGAATCGGCAATTGTGATCACGCGATACGTCAATCACTGATGATCGGATCGGAAAATCGGCATCGGTGATGCACAAAGCCCCAGGGCCATGTGCGACGTGACATGCGATAGCAATCCCATTGAGAAATCTCAGTCGTCAGATCACAAAAGAAATGGACGTCCATGATTAGATCGGTGAGTTTCGAACCTAACGGATTTCATAAGCAAAATGCATAAATTTTGAAATCCGGTAAACGAGAATTTCTATGTATTAATGATTTTCGATGAAAAAAAACCAAAATACAAAGAAACGATGCTCGAAGCAGTAAAACGGACCGGAAGGGGAGTTATGAGCCTGATTACATAGAATTTGAGTTTTGTAAAGGCGGATTTCGGGCGAGCCTCAAGTGATAACTAGTTTTGGGCTATCTTCACCCAATCCCACTGATTGGTCAACACGTGGCTCGCAGAGGAGAGAGGAAAACTGCCTTTTCAAGCGGGTAACCTCCATACTCCTAAGTCACTGAAATAGCATATGGACCATTAGATCAGAGATCCTACAAATTAATGATGTAGAGTGTGTCGGCAGCCAAAGGCGGACCCGATGTGCTTATAGGGTGGATGCGATATAATTTCAAGTCCGATAAAAGGATTTTGTTGGGTTTTTGAAGGCTTTTCCCATGTATTTGGGATTTTTCCCAATACACTAATGCGATGCGATTTAACGCCTAATGGCGGACCTGATAGGGATTTAGGGGCGATAGAAGGGAGTTTCACATCCAGAATACACGCCTGATAGTGTATTTTCTGGAAGATGCTTATGTAATCGATTTTCTCATATTTTCAGATTTTTGCCTATGAAACGACCTTGATTCCTTTTATAACCACTCTTGATCATCATGCCACACTGCAGTAGGGATTTTTACAGGAAATGATGCATTCTGGAAGTGACAGAGCCACATAGGGACAATGAATCACAAAGAAACATCCAGGGAAGCCAAACAGCCGGGAAGATGCCTCAAAAGAGCCAGAGAGCACAATTGAGAGCACAGAGGAAGAAGGGTGCAAAAGGCAATTGCAAGAGAGTAGAGAGAGCTGAAAAGATATTGCATAGAGCAGCTGAGGGAGCCTTTGGGGTCACTTGAAGTTCAAGTGAAAAGCTAGAGAGCTGAAGGTTACAGAAAGCCAAAGAAGCCAGAGCCAAGAGCCAAGAGCCAAGAGCCAAAGCCAAAGCCAAGAGCCAAAGCCAAAGCCAAGAGCCAGAGCTAGAGCCAGAGCCGAGAGCCAGCAACCAAGAGCTTCAAGAGCAAGGGATAAAATGGTATCTAAACCCATTGTTTTTGTGTAAAACAATGGAGTTGAGCCAAGAGCTTGTCAACAAGACTTTTCCTTAATCCCAGAGAGCCTAGTTGAGTTAACTAGAGCTCAAGGAGATTTAGCCCAAGAGTTTTGGGTGAACTCCATATTAAATTGTTGTTCTGTGTTTTGTTTTATTGTTGCATTGTTTACTATCATATATATGTTGTATAAGCATAACAACAACATATTAAAAGCACATAAACAGTTCTAACACAAACACAAAAATACACCACATTTTCAAGCACCTATTTAATTCCACATTGGTTAATCATTTGTGACTTGGGAATGTTTAAGATTTGGGAGTGGGAGAGGTTCTTGTGAATTAGACAAGAAGCCTAAGTGCCCCATTTTCGTATCAGTATATGACTAGTTACATATTGTTACATGTCACTTACATGTTCATTTTATGTCACCTACTTACATCCTTGTATGTTAGGCTACATTCTTGTAGGTTTGTATTAGTCTTGTAGGTTGATTACAAGAATTGATCGCTTATGCTTGACTACATGTGTTTATGCGTATGCATAGTTGATTTGGCATTTCTTATGCATGTTGCAATGTTTACAATGGAGTAATGGTTGTTTTCATGCATGAAGTCATAACATGCATTGTTGATATGGCCTTGCATTGACGACTGGACCCTAGCTAGAATGATGTTTATGTGTTGATGCACTTACTTGTTATATGTATATATGATGTTATGATTATGTTGTACATGTATCATGCTAATTTGATGATATTGCAAACGAGGTATCCTCCCCAAATTATACTAAGGTAAGTTGATTTGTTGTGATTTGGTTTATTTGACATATTATGCATTACAGGAAAGAGACCAAATGGATAGCAAGGTGGTAGAATACATAGAATCCCCCTATGCATAAGATGAGCAGCGTGGTGTGGGACACTCTTCTGATTTGTTAGATACATTGAGAAGCTTGAAGGAAGAGATAAGGAGTTGTAAGGCAGATAATGACCGGATCATATAGGCACAAGAGAAACAAGCAGAGGTTAATGTTATACTTCTTCAGACTTTGTCAAACTTGCAGCGACAAGGGCTCCTTTGGATCAGCCATGGACATGAGGATAGAACTAATGTGGCATATGGCAGTAGGTCTCCTGGTAGACATAGGTTGGATAGATATGATATGGTTATAGATGGCAGGTTGTTGAACACTCCGGATAAAAGGGGTGATGAGCACAGGTACTATTCTAGTTCTGGCTCTGACAGACATCATGATCGTCATTGCTATCATCCTTACAAAAGGAATGACAAGGGATACTTTCCAGATGAGTTTAAGAAAGAGAAGAAACCTACTTTTGATGGAGATGTGAAGAATCCAAAATATGTAGAGACTTAGATACTTAGGATGAAAAAATTATTTGAGTTGCATGATTACACAGATAACATGAAGGCCAGAGTAGCGATCTTCAGCTTTAAAGGTAAAGTAGGCATTTGGTGGGAAGATGTTAAGCGACTCAGAGACATCAGGACAGACGACTTGAGTTGGTGGGAGTTCAAGAGGGTTTTCAAGAAGAAGTACTTTTCAGAGAGGTACTACGATAGTAAGGCCAAGGAAATCTATGACCTAAAGATGGCATCAGTGACAGATGAAGAGTACAAGACCAAGTTTCTAGAGCTATTGAGGTATGTATCATATCTTACTGATGAGAAGGGTAAAGTTCAACAATTTTTCAGTGGTTTTCCATTAGCATTTAGAGATCAGATTGAGTATGATGAGACTTGATCACTTGAGGAAGTTATTGGGAAATTGAAGCATTGTTATGAACAATTAAGGGTAAGAATGAATATTATAAAGGATGGAAGGGAAAAGATAAAGGTAAAAGTAAATGGTAGCCTAAGAGGACAAGGCCTCAGCATGCAGATGAGAAAGAGAATGTGGCACCGAAAAGAGATTTAATGCGGCTAGATAGGGACATGAGTCACAACAACAACATAGAGGTGTTGGTATTGGTCGGTTGGAGTGTTGGACATGTGGCAATGAACACTTTAAGGGAGATTGTCCACAAAATTATGGTGGTAAGCCTTAGATATATAACGTGCAGGAGGCATGGACTATTGGGGATGTTGGGCAGAGCATTCCTCATATCTATGCAGTAATGGACAACAAACAATCAAAACACCAGGCATCTATAATTGAGATGGACGATAAGCTTTGTGATCAAGTTATTTCTATTTTGATTGACTCTGGATCTAATTATAGCTATGTTTGTCTTGACTTGGTGGATAAGTGTGGTTTGAGTAAGGAATTGCATGTAGAGTCTTGGTTAGTGAAGTTGGCTACAGGTATAAAGAAGTGAGTTCATTATTGGGTAAGAGCTTGTGCATTTGATTTAAATGGTATGCCTGCCACAAAAAATCTAAATGTAGTACCGTTGGGATCATACAGTATGTTGTTGGGCATGGATTGGTTGTATCTCAATAGAAACAAGGTACACTGTTATGACAAAGTCATTGAGTGTGTTGATGACAATGGGGAACTAAGAGTCTTGTAGGGTAAGAAGAAAGCCACATTAGTTAGGATGGTGACAACTATGCAAACAAACACAGCCACAGGAAAGGGTGTATGTCATTTGCAGTATACATTTCTAGTGATAAGGGCAAGGAGGTTGAGGATGTAGATGTGTTGAACAGGGACCCAATTTTGCAGCAGTTTCAGGATGTATTTCTTGAGGACATTATAGAGTTTCCACCTCATAGGGAGGTATAATTTTCTACTGAGTTAGTGCCAAGGGTAGCTCCAACATCAAAAGCACCTTACAAGATGAGCACATCTGAGTTGGTTGAGTTAAAGCTGCAGTTGAAGGAAATTTTGGACAAGGGATACATTAGGCCAAGTGTATCACCTTGGGGCGCACCGATATTGTTTGTGAAGAAGAAAGATGATACTCTCGGATCATGTATTGACTACAAGCAATTGAATAAAGTGACTATCAAGAACATGTACCCTTTGTTGAGGATTGATGACTTGTTTGATGAGCTGAAGGGAGCAGCAATGTTCTCCAAGATCGACTTGAGATTGGGATACCATCATGTAAGCTTAAATAGGAGGACATTTACAAGACTGCGTTCAAGACCAAGTATGGGAATTATGAGTTTGTTGTTGTTTCATTTGGCTTAACTAATGCCCCAACTACATTTATGTGCTTGATGAATAGTGTGTTGTGTCTGTATTTGGATAAGTTTGTTATTGTGTTCATTGATGATATAATGGTATATTCTAAAAATGAGAAAGAGAATGCCAAGCATTTAGCATCAGTGTTGAGGTTGTTGAGAGAGCATCAGTTGTATGCTAAGCTCAACAAGTGTAGTTTCTTTCAGACTGAGGTACACCACTTGGGGCATGTTATCTCCAAGGAGGGCATTGTAGTAGATCCAGAAAAGATAAGAGCCATCATGGAATGGGTAGCTCCTAAGAATTTGGACAAGGTGAGATCTTTCATGGGTTTGGTAAGCTATTATCAAAGGTTCATCAAGAACTTCTCATATATTGCTTATCCTATAACATCATTGCAGAGGAAAGGTAAGAAATTCAAATGGACAGAGGAGTGCGAGGCTAGCTTTCATAAGCTTAAGCAGTTGTTGACATAAGCACCAGCGCTGTAGATTGCATATCCAAACAAAGAGTTTGTAGTATGCACAAATTCTTGCAAGAGAGGACTTGATGGAGTCCTTATGCAGGATGGACAGGTGGTATGCTATGAGTCACAGAAACTAAACAAGCACGAGAAGAACTACTCGATACATGATCTTGAGTTAACAATGATCATACATGCATTCAAGATGTGGAGGCACTATCTTCTTGGCAGGAGGTTTGTACTAATGAGTGATCATATTAAGTTGAGATATTTATTTGACCAACCGAATCTGAATGCCAGGCAGGCTAGATGGTTGGCCACAATCAGTGAGTTTTATTTCAAGATCAGGTACATCAAAGGTAAAGAGAACAGGGTGGCAAATGCTCTCAGCGAGTAGATACCGGTATATCACTTATAATCTATGAGCTCCTATGGGACAGATATATATGATACGATCTTGCAGGCAGGTCAACAGGATGTCAGGTATATGGATATTGTGCACAAGTTGCAGCAGGGTACTGTTACAAGTACATGTGGCAGTACTGGTATAGGTACAATTGGTAGTACATGTAGTGGTACAGGTACATGTGGTAGTACATGTACAAGCACAAGTACATACACGGGTACTACCACAGGTACAGGTGCATGTGCACACAGTATGGATTACTATCTTACAGCAGATGGATTGGTCATATTAAGAGACATGATATATGTGTCGGATAGCGGCGAGCTCAAGAAGCTAATCTTGAAAGAGTTTCATGTGAAACCTTATTCAGGCCACCCAGGTTATTAGAAGACATTGACTACAGTGAATAAATTCTATTATTGGTTGAATTTGAAGAAGGATGTAGCTGAAATTGTGGCTAGGTGTTTTGATTGTTAGCGTGTGAAGGCAAAGTGTAAGAACCCAGGTGGACTGCTACAACTGATTTTGATTCCAAAGTGGAAATGGGAGTTCATTTCCATGGACTTCATTACAAGGTAGCCAAAGACAATGAGACAACATGATTCCATGATGGTTGTTGTGGACAGGTTGACGAAGGTTGCACACTTCATTCCAGTGAAGTCTACATTCTCAGCTAGCGATATGGCACAGGTATTCATTAGAGATGTGCTTAGATTGCATGGTGTCCCAAATAATATTGTGTCATATAGGGATAAAAAGTTCACTTCCAAGTTTTGGAAGGCGTTACTTGTGGGTTTGGGCACAGATTTGGCCTTCAGCATGACTTATCATTCGCAAACAGATGGATAGACAAAAAGGGTCAACAGGATATTGGAGGACATGTTGAGGATTTATGTGATGCATCAACAATGAAATTGGGAAGGCCATCTCCCCTTGGTAGAGTTTGCATACAACAACAGTTATCAAGAGTCATTGAGGATGAGTCCTTTTGAGGCATTGTATGGGCGGGAGGAGTTGAAATACTCCCATTAGTTGGAGAGATCCGATTAACAGGGTGTTGATTGGAACATAGATGTTGACAGAAATGGAACAAGAAATGCAGATGATCAAGAAGAATCTAAAGGCATCACATGATAGGCAGAAGAGCTATTCAAATTGGAACAGGTTGTTCAAGGAGTTCCAAGTTGGGAAACAGGTGTACTTGCGCATCAAACCGAAGAAGAGTTCCTTACATATTGGATCATGTGTCAAGCTGGAACCATGGTTTTGTGGACCCTTCAGTATCATTGAGAGGATTGGGCCAGTAGCCTATTGACTTGCACTACCTCCGACAGTGAAATACCATGAAGTTTTACATGTGTCATTGCTTAAGAAGTATGTTACGTATGTTCATCATGTGATCGAATGGTCTATATTGTAGGTGGAACCAGATGGAGAATTCCAGCTGTAGCTCTGATGTATATTGCAAAAAAAAGGTGTTCATGCTCCAGAACCAAGTAATTGAGCAAATTAAATTGCAATGGAATTACTTTAGGCCTGATGAAGCTACATGGGAGATGGAGGATCAGAGTGCGGGCTATGTATCCTTCCTTGATTGTCGGTTGAGGAAAAATAGTTTTGGTATGGTGTTTTGGTATATCTTTTGGTGATGTTGTTATATGTACATATGTATATGATGTAAATACCACCATGAGCTAAGTTAAAAATCTCCAATAAGCGGTATGGATGTCATGCTATTACTTTGTCATGTTGTTATGTTGTCGTGATGGTTTGCTTTCAACATGGTGATCATTGTAAATACTGCATCGAGCTAACTTATAAAGCTCCATGAGAAGTATGTTTTCTTTCAACGGTTTTATTGAGATTTTGATGTGGTCGAAGACCTGGGATAGTGTTCCTTAAGGGGGAGGGTTTTATAATAGCCCTAGTCAAAATTCTATGTAATAAAAGTTAATAAAGGAAAAAATAATAACCATGGTTGATGGGACACTTATTCCAAGCTGAATGTTGGGCAAGACATCCTAGGGGGTGTTCATTTGGTTGTTTATGGATAAGGAAATTGGCAAAGGCAATGGCTAAGGCCTTAGAAAGGCAAAATGGCATTTTTGGCACATTTATTTATGAAAATAATGGAAATTACGAGAAAAGGGAGGTGAAAGATCATATGTTGCATGTGAGGGGGAAATTGAAGGAAAATAATGGAAAATGAAGAAAATAGAGGCTTCATTCCTAAAAAGGCTTTCGAGGGTCAGTTGGTAACCTTTTGTTAGTTGAGTTTTGGAGAGCTCTCATTATTCTCTCTCTCTCACTCACTCTTGGACACTTAGAGTTTTCTTGGAGCAATTTTGGCATTGGAGCAAGAAAGGCAAAGAAGGAAAGAGGAAGCAAAGATCAAGCAGGGAAAGGTAGGATCAAGCAGCTATTATTCCTATCATGTGCTGCCTTTAGATTCTTCTTGATCACTTGCATTTCCTGTTCCATGTCTACCAACATCTATGTTTCAATCAACGCCCTATTAACCGGATCACTCCAACTAATGGGAGTATTGGAACTCATGGAAATTTTCTTGAAAAACAATAAAACACACAATATAAAAATTAATGAAATATTTACAAAACTTAGAAAAAAAAACAAAAAAACAAAAAACCAAAACAAAAACAAAACATATATAAGCATTATACTAAAAAAAAAAAAAACCTATTTACAACATTAAAACATCATTCTATTAACAAAAACGTAACAAAACATAACATATAACATTCTAAAAAAAACACAACGTAACAAAAAAAATAAAAAATAACAAAAAAAACAACGTAATAAAAAAAAACGAAATAGTCATGTATAAAACATTTCAATTGTAGAATGCACCTTTGTAATGGTTACATCCAACATTTCTATTTCTTTCACAACCCCAATACGGCCCTCAATGAAACATCTCTTGATTTTATCTTTAATCTCCACTTGCAAACTCCTAAATATTGCGGACCACAGTAAATGATCAGGGACTCTCAATTCAATCAATAGGCCAGAATGCCCGGCGAGAGCTAATACCACAACACTTCACATAAAATCTCCATGGCAGATCTACTTCCTTTAGATTGGGAAAATGAAATCCATTGCATGGTTGCAATTGAAGCATGCACATTTAATTGAAAACCATTTTTCTCACACAATCTGGAAAATGAGGCTCTAAAGAACCTCGAAAATCTCTCAATTGGTTACGAATTTTGAGGAAACCGCTCTTGATAAACATAATTCACCCCATTCTAAGAAAAACCTATGTTTTATTTTTCTAAGATTCGTTTTCCTTTGGTCACAAAACGCATTTTAAAAATGGTGTTTTAAAGCTCTTACGCATTCTGGCAATTTCTCACGTAACAAAATCACTTACTGGATATTTCATGTCCACCACCAAGCATGGATGAGGATGAGTGGGAATCTTTTCATCATTACCAAAGTGTTCATTTTCTATTCTTCGAGGTCCAACAATGGCAGGGCGTGGCCATTTTGACTTGATACCACATGAACTATTGTTCGAGTTATCCTTGTCACTAGAATCCCCCTCAAATGCTTCATAGGGTATGTTAGGATTCCAAGAAACTCTTCTAGGTTGTAGCTCGAAGATGTCTGGTAACATATAAATTCAACTATTGTTGTAGGTTTAATGGAAGGAATGATGGTTTGGTTCAAGCCAGATAACCACTCCTACTTTGTTTCACTCCAGAGATGCGTGAACACCCTCAGACTACAAGGTTTTAGACCACCAAAAGCTCATAGTTTAGATATTAGGTGAACATGGAGAATACTAACCACACCAGCAGATGCACAAGACCATGTGATGGCTGGCTGCAACTAGTAAAGAAACCTGTAAATCTAATCTACTAATGCAAAGATAGGATGACAGCTCTCCTGCATTAGATGGAAAGAAACCTGGGCAACCTATTCAATGATGCATACAAGATTTTAACACAGAGATAAGACGACAATTATCTAGTGCTAAACATCAAGAGATCAAGAACACAACATACCAAGGACAAGCTTGGAACAAAGGAAAATGGAAAGTGAGCAGTTAACAGCAAAAGAAGTTTGTATTAGCTGAAAATGAAGATGAGACACTGCAAGTGACAAAATATCTACAGTCTCCAGAAGTTGAACCCTTACATCAAATGCCAACCTTGATTACATCTTGCTTTTGGGTATTTATAGATTTACATTACAAGGGCACTTGGCCATTTAGGTATGGAGGGGTCATAATTGACCACCAACCATATTTAACTGCCTGATGGAGTCTTTGACTATGTTTGCTTGCTTCAGTGAGTGAATCTTATCTGCATAGGTGTTGTGTTATCCTTTTCGGCTATTGGAGTGCTCGTACTAGTGGAGTCCATGACTGATAAATTCTGTTGCAGGGTCATGCTTCTCCTTTTCTCCCTTGGCCATGCTTTTTGTTGAATATGGTTGATGGGGAATGACTCTGACTGGTACTGGCGGAGCTGGTCATCCCCTTCTTCGGGCGACAGAGTGGTCGAGGACGTGGAATGCATGGGCAAATGAACAATTAGGATGAGAGGGAAGGATGACCGTTGGATCGAGGAAACGGACGGTAGAGGCTACCGGCCGAGGTGAGAGCAGGGTGAATTGGGGTTGTCAAATCTTCGGCAGACAGATCAGACGATCACTGGGAAACAGAGTTGCGCAGGAGTTTAACGGGCAGGACGGATAGGTCGAGCAGTAAATGATATTTATCGCACCGCTTTTGGGCCCTAAGTGGTAAATGCCCGAGGTCACATGATTCCATTCAACAATTGACACGTAGCGACGGATGAGAGAGAAAAACTGCTCTCATCACACACTAACGTTCAATCATATTGCCGGTGCGATGGGAGCGAATGTCGTTGGACCTTTATGGAGATGATTGAACGGTGGGAAATGATCGAGCATGTTACTTTATCGAGCTCGATGAGAGCCGTTGGATTGGTGAGGACTGATCAACGACGGGGATTCAGTGAGGAGTTTATGAGTGCGCGAGGTCATATTGGTGAGTTTCTATGATGGGTTTTGGTTTTGTGCTCGGGGCTTAAGGCCAAAGAGGGTTAATCTGTCGAGTTTGGGAGGAAAAATAGAGGAATGGAGGTGGCGGAGGGTAAGCGGGGTAGGAAAAAGGAAGAATAACCAATTGTGAGCCCTCTTTTGGACACAGACCAACAGACCAAGCTTCTCTCTAACATTAACAAGTTAGCACTTCATAGCAGAGCTAACACTAGCTCCTTCTGGGGATGAAAGCCTCTCTGTGAGGTTTCAAGAACCGTAGACCACTGCCTTTCTTACAAAAATGATTAGCAATACCAAGTGTTCCATTGGGCATGGAGTCTAATTAAACCTGCACTAAAACTTGTAAAAAGAACATATTTACAATAATGAGGCCTGAAGGCCTTAAACAACATAGATCTTCAAAAACCACCCTTTGTCTGGGCCATCAAAAACCGTTTCTCCTTCCATACTTTGCAGCATGAAAGTGTTGTTCCTCTGAACTCAAGTGATGACGAATGATCCTGTCCATAGAGCATTGAATTTACCAGGATCTCCCCGCCTTTTCTTCAGTGTATCCCATTGGAGAAAACAGTCACCATACTGAGAATTGACCCTTTTTACCTTTCTATGAAAGGCTTCTTTCTCTTAGTCAATGTGCATGTCAGCCAATTCATCAAAGACTTGCAAAATCTTGTTGATTTGATCACCTACCTCAAAAATTTTAGGGCATTTGACCTTATGAGGTAGAGATGGTTTATATTTCACCCCCTCTCTGTATGCTCTTATCCTTGGATGTCTTTCATAGAAGCTTTTGTTCACCTACTGAATAATAAGGGTTGTTGAGTACTTAGTTGTGTCATTTGTGGCCTGAACAATTAATATAAATGGTGAATCAATGTATTCTTGCATGCGGGACACAAAGACTTCACCTACTCCTATATCTTTCTTAGAACAAGCCTCCTCAAAGAAGGTGTCCCAAATCTATGAGCCTTCTTCCTATGTGATATGGCAAATTGTCTTTTCAAGTTGTGTGGAGGCCAACTAGGCTGGGTCTGTAATATCAAGACTGAGATCATCCATGTCAGCCTTGGGCATTGAATTATAGCTAGCTCTAGTGCTTAGGGGGAAATTACGAGGGATTTTATCTTGACCAGATAAAGGAACATAAGATGATGGGGAGCTGACTTCACAATTTTTTACCATTGGGCTAAGAATAACAGCAGGTTGGTCTTTTCGCAAATTCACATAGTTAGTGGAATCTTGGTTGGTTTTAGGCTTAGGATCTTCAAGGCTAGATTTCTTAAGGAAATCATTATTCATTGGTTCAATCAAAGGCATGGGTATTCCTGGCTTCTAAATTTTTTATTGAAAACTGAAAGAAGAAGGGGACCTGTCAAGGCCTCTTACCTCTATGGTTGGTGCTTTGAGGATGATGGGATCTGTTGCTGGTCACTTCTACTTATAAGCCTGTTGTTTTGCAAGGACAACAAATTTATGAGTAGGAGCTACTTGGACATTACCCATCAAAGGCCTCGGATTATATTTCTGTTGATCTTCAGTTTGCAGAACAACTCCTCTATCCCACTCTTGGTTGATTTGGCCTTTGAATAATGACCTCTCATAGGCAGCTTTGGTTAAAAAAGGGGCACTACCCTTGTCTTCCATACCATGGATCTCATCATCTTCTTCAAGATGCTCCTCCTCCATGACTGTTTTCTGAAAAAGGGGCTTCACCCTTTGATCTTTATTGGCATCTTTGTTTCTTTGCAAAATCAGCAACTGCTCATCTGCTCTTCTATGTGGATTTGGATTTGGAAGAGAAAAGGTATTAGGAACCCTTGCTTTCTCATGATGTTGTTCAACTGTTAATTTGGAAACTTCAAAGGCTAATGACTCTATCATCTTGCCCATTTTATCAATCTTGGGATCTGAAGATGATGAGTGCTCACCCCTCTGCCTTCTTCTATCAACACTACCTCTGAGCTTTTCTGCAGCCATGATGTTTGATTCTACTTCCAGGGTTGCATCTTGCATATCAGCCAAAGAAGCACATTTTCTCTCTCTTAACAGCAGGCAAAAATTTGATTCAAAGGCATTTGCGTAGGTGAGCTTAGCAGAGGTAGGGGTGGGTTTCAGTTCAATTGGTATTTTGTTGTACATGTGGTTAAATCGCTTATTGAAATCACACAGTAGCTCACCAGTTTCCCTTTGTAAGTTCCAAACTCAGTATGATAGTAGGGCAGATCTTTCTTATCCCCCAAATTCTTTAGGAACACATCATCTAGGACCTCAATGTCTGCTATAGACCTAGAGGTTAATTCTCTAAACCATTTTCTAGCCTCTCCATCTAGGCTTTGGAAAAATACCCTCATCCACACATCACCTTCACTGATATTTAGGTTATTAGCGTAGCTGTAAAAAGACTCAAGGTGTTCTTCAGTTGTTACTCCCTCTGTACCAGTGAATTTAGGCATGTATTTCTGATACTCTCCTGCATGCATGGCATTCAAAGGAAAAGGCAGGACTAGGAGTCCATATCTAGCAGTTATGATTCTTTCCATTTTAGTAGGTGCTTGTGGGCCTGCCATGACTGGGGTAGATGGAAGGATATTGGCGGTTTGGAATGTAGGGAGTTGAGAAATGACTAACAGGGCTAAAGGAACATGATGGACTAGAAGGGAGGTTTTCTTTGGACTGAGATCCAAAGGAGAATTTATTGGACAAGGAAATTTATTAATCTCTAAGAGTATTTCTTCACTGATAATGCTAGGCTCTATATTTTCAACATGTGCATGCTCAGCTACTAGACTTTCTTGCAGAGATACATAAGATTGTTTAGGCTTACCTGATCATAATGCTCCTTTTCGTGATATCTTGCTTTGCTTGACAATCTTCTCAGGGTCAGGTACTGCGTCAGCTGGTGATTTCTGAGGATTTCTCTGAGTATGTCTCACAAACTGAGCCAGAACTGTGACGTGGAGTCGCCAAAAGGTTGGCCCTCTAGTAGAGTCACCAAATACATGATTACAACCAAAAATGTGTCTAGGCTTTATTTATCATCAAACCTGGATTTGTGTCATTCTCCCAGGGAAGTTGAGCTTCAATCTCCTCTCCCTGGCAACGGCGCCAATTATTTTAGGATTCAAAGAAGCTCTCCTAGGTTGTAGCTCGGAGATGCCTGGTAACATATAAATTCAACTATTGTTGTAGGTTTAATGGAATGAATGATGGTTTGGTTCAAGCCAGATAGCCACTTCTACGTTGTTTCACTTCAGACATCCATGAACACCCTCAGACTATAAGGCTTTAGACCACCAAAGGTTCACAGTTTAGATATTAGGTGAACATGGAGAATACTAACCACACCAACAGATACACAAGACCATGTGATGACTGGCTGCAACTAGTAAAGAAACCTGTAAATCTAATCTACTAATGCAAAGATAGGATGACAGCTCTCCTGCATTATATAGAAAGAAACCTAGGCAACCTATTCAATGATGCATACAAGATTTTAACATAGAGATAAGATGATAGTTATATAGTGCTAAACATCAAGATATCAAGTACACAGCATATCAGACACAAGCTTGGAACAGAGGAAAATGGAAAGTGAGCAGTTAACAACAAAAGAAGCTTGTATTAGCTGAAAATGAATACGAGACGCTGCAAGTGACAAAATATCTACAATCTCCATAAGTTGAACCCTTACATCAAATGCCAACCTTGATTACATCTTGCTTTTGGGTATTTATAGATTTACATTACAAGGGCACTTGGCCATTTAGGTATGGAGGGGTCATAATTGACCACCAACCACATTTAACTGCATGATGGTGCCTCTAACTGTGTTTTCTTGCTTCAGTGAGTGAATCTGATATGCTTAGGTGTTGTGTTGTCCTTTTCGGCTGTTCAAGTGCTCGTACCAGTGGATTCCATGACTGATAAATTCGGTTATAAGGTCGTGCTTGTCCTTTTCTCCCTTGGCCATGCTTTCTGTTGAACATGGTTGTTGGGGAATGACTATGACTGGTACTAGCAGAGCTGGTCATCCCCTTCTTCGAGCGACAAAGTGGTTGAGGATGTGGAATGCATGGGCAAACGGACAGTCTGGATCAGAGGGAAGGATGATCAATCGAGGAAACGGATGGCAGAGATGACTCGGCGAAGGCTACCGGCCGAGGTGAGAGCAGGGTGAATTGGGGCCATCAAATCTTTGGCAAACAGATCGGATGGTCATGGGGAAACGGAGTCGGTGGGAGTTTAAAGGGTGGGACAGATAGGTCAGGTAGTAAATGGTATTTATCGCATCGCTTTTGGGCCCTAAGTGGTAAATGCCTGAGGTCGCACGATTCCATTCAGCAATCGACACGTAGTGGCGGATGAGAGAGAAAAACCGCTCTCATCGCGTGCTAACATTTGATCATATTGCCGGTGCGATGGGAGTGAATGCCATTGGATGTTTATGGAGATGATTGGATGGTGGGAAATGATCAAGCGGGTTACTTTATCGAGCTTGATGAGAGCCAATGTATTGGCGGGGACTGATCAACGACAGGGATTCAACGAGGGGTTTATGAGTGCGCGAGGTCATATTGGTGAGTTTCTGTGATGGGTTTGTGGTTTTGCACTCAAGGCTTAAGGCCAAAGAGGGTTAATCTATCGGGTTTAGGAGGAAAAATAGAGGAATGGAGGTGGCAGAGGGTAAGCGGGGTAGGAAAAAGGAAGAATAACCAATTGCGAGCCCTCTTTTGGACACAGACCAACAAACCAAGCTTCTCCCTAACATTAACAAGTCAGTACTTCATAACAGAGCTAACAGGGTACACTAAGGGAGAAGAAATAATGGAAAATATCAAGCTTTACAGTTGCTTCATCCTTGGCTAATAGCCACTGAATATCATCCCCAACCCTGGAAAATACTGCCAAAACATTGCCTCCTTGAACCAATCTCACAAGCATGAAATCACCACTAGCTAACTCCATACTATCCTATTTATCTATCAAATGCACTATAGCTCCTGAGATTATGATCAGAATCTCCTATGTGGCCTCATTGGGGGCACTTGGCGAAGAAGATTCAACATTACACTCTTCAATGTTTACTTCGTTTGGGGTTTCAGGATACAATATGTACCATTCATGCCTGTTGGGCTGCTAGATTTTTCCATGGGTTTTTGATATTGTAAGTTCATGTTACTTGTCTTGTCAACCATCATAGATCAAAATCATGAATAACATGTAATCATCATAAGCCAAAATCATAGATCACATATACCCATCATAAATTAGAATCATAGATCATATGTATAATAAAAATAGAATAAAATACTGATACTTATCCTTCATCGGTCCTTACTTCTACCTTTTTTCTTATTTCGTAAGCACTCTGGATCAGTTGCCGCACCTGACAAACACTTAGTGCCTTCTCCTCAACCATGTGCACATACACATAGTGTGGTTCACACATAAAACCACACACAACATACAACACCATTTAATACATGCTCCTACACCTGACATACAACACATACACCTACATCAGTGTACAACACAACACAATACATACGCCTACATCTAGTGTACACCACCACACAATACATACACCTACACTCGATGTACAACACAATACATATACATACACATAGTACAACACAACAAATACACATATCATGATACCACGACTACATAATGCACATACATAGTATTGCATGACTGCAACATAGTGTGTATGACATGCACACAATACCATGTGTACACTAGTACCATATGTACAAAATGTATATACTACCACCTTTACACACACCACCTTCACAACGTGTACATAGTGCCATATGTACACTGCACCACCTGTACAATGTGTACATAATACCATATGTACACAACACCACATGCATGACATGTACACGAGACCACATGTACATAGCGCCACATGCACACAACGCCACTTGCACATAACACCACATGCACAAGTACACAACACCACGTGCACACATCACCACATGTACATTCATGCACACAACACCGTATTTACAACATACACACAACACCATATGTACATAGCATTGCATATACAACATGTACATAACATCATATGTACACAACAACGCATATCCAACATGTGCATAACACCATATGCACACAACACCACATATCCAACATGTACATAACACCATCTATACCCAACACTGCATAGGTAATATACACACAACTCCATATATACAACATCATATGTACACAATACTACATATACAACATTACACATCACCATAGGTACAATCACTAAATATACAACATGTACTACATATACACAAGAATATCATTGCACATCCAAAACCATATTAGCTCTACCAAACAACCTTGCTTACAATGTCTCTCTGCCATCCATGCTTATCCTAGCACGCTGCAAAGTATATTCTTTTCATATCACCAATGTATCCTTCAACGTTACCTGTCATAGCATAAACATAGGCATAATACAAGAATACAATATCAATTCCTATCCACATGATATTGACTGCATATATTTTCCATGACTACTCTTCCCTCTTGATTCCTCATAAACCAAGAACCTCTTCATGTTATTCACCTGCATAAGAAATGATTCCTCCACAAAAATGATCCCTGGTGACCCTATTAGACAATGACATACATACATACATGTATACATATAAACATCAACATAAAACAATCATGATCCCTGATGACCCTATCATATAACAACGTACATACATACATATATACATATAAACATTAACATAAACATGATCAAAACATAATTACCAAATATCTTAAGGTCAAAGTTAAGAGAACTCCCTTTATCCATGCACAACATGTACAACATTAAGAGCAATCATTCCCAACATAGCCAAGTAATCATATGCCTCACATCCATTCACTTTACCTTTCATGTTATCTTTCTCATTATTGTCCTGCCACCATCCATTTACACTAATGGACCCAACCAACTTAGCCGACTATCACACTCTTACCTTTAACTACCCTTACACATGCACTAGCTTCATCTGAGTCTTTCATTACCTATTGGATCCCACAAAACTCTCCTATATTTCTATCAACTTTCTTATTTCCCAACCAATTCCAAACACCCTCAAAACATAAAAGGTAAGAACAGGAAACATCCAAGAAGAATC
The DNA here is from genome assembly GCA_000404065.3 of Pinus taeda. Taxonomy (NCBI): domain Eukaryota; kingdom Viridiplantae; phylum Streptophyta; class Pinopsida; order Pinales; family Pinaceae; genus Pinus; species Pinus taeda. The sequence goes on along the minus strand of APFE030627925.1, from coordinate 322,150 downwards.
ATGAAAACCAATAACAATACGAAACTACAAACAAAGTAGTATGGCCATACACTAGACATAACAAAAATGCAAATCAAGCACAAGAAAATGACAAGGTACTGAAGGCATAAGACTCTCAATAGACACTGTGACTCCATCCCTGTGGTTCCCAATGGCTCCAAGTGAAATCTCAACTCAACCCTTCTTTAATATTTCATGGAAATCTCTTTTTCCATGTAATCCCCTACATCATACTGCCATAAAAACATAATTGTCAGTGCATAAGTAAACATAAAAACATACTAGTCACCTTACCTTGTTATACTAATGCCAAGCATGTTACCCTACAACTGCTCACAAATTTCAACTGCATGTTCCAAATATCAAGACAATCATATCTATCAATTTGAAATCAACCTTTACCAAGACTAACAATCATGGCATAATCCACTGTCAACTCGTAGTCGTTAGACATAATGCTACAACTATCACCTACTTACACTCAAGTACATATCAGCTATCTCAACACATATGCGTGAGTAAGACCATCTTAAAACAAGATCATTTCTTGATGCAATCTTATAGACACATACTCATATCATGCAAATAATCAAACATTCAAGCACAAAGTAGACGACATAAGCAAGCTCATACCTTAATGTATCTTAGAGGAGGCTACCTTGTCTGCACAATCAATCCAAATTAGCATGATATAACTTCACAACATATCAACTCAAAGATAAATAAGGTCATGATATCCATAATAGTCACTAGCTAACATGTTCACATCATAAACTCATAAAAAATTATCATTCATACATAAATCACATCTGCAAAGTAAGTCTAGGTTTTTACAACATAATATCACAAATATGTCGCCTCATACCTGACTGTCATAATCCTAACCATTTTCATAGGCCAATCAAGGTTAACACAATACATACAACATCAAGATCTTAAATGCAATAACCCTAATCATCATATAAAAACAACAATTTATCATATAACATACTCATTAACAACATATAACATAATCATCAAGTTAACTAACATAAACCAACAACACTACCATGCAGGACTATCCAACATGTGCATATGACTACATTGATCAACTAACATCTACCATGCATGTAACCACAACAACAATATAATGACAAGTATATAAGTAACCCTAATTCTTATAACAACCATTAACCACATACCTCCATGCCCAACATAAAATACTTGTATGAAAACCTTCTCTTACCCCAAAGTATAGTGTTGCAACCTCACTCTGATGATTTGCATCTCCTACTTCACCTCAGTCAACACATCAACATCATAACATACCAACTACATCATGATGACTTGAAATGCTTACAACAACCTCATGCACGACAACCATGCCCATAATAATGCATGCATAACAATATATAGACACTGACATGCATAACAAATTCATATACAACCGACATGCATTCATGACTAACACATCCCAACAACAACATCATCAACTTCCACATGACGACACAATGAAAAAAATGACCACCACTATGCATACACAATAAGCACATAGTCTTCAAACTGACATGTTTGCATGACAAACACACCGCCCATTCAGCCCAAGGATTTAACCATGCTTTGATACCACTTTGTAACACCCTAATCCCACATCTACCCAAGTAACCGGCCAACTGACATAAATATGCAATGAGAGGGGATTCAACCTCCTAAGTGTTGAGATTGCAACAAGATGATGGAGCTTAGTGAAAAGAGTTGCCTTCACTAAGTGGGCCCGCAGGTTATTTTTGGCGCAAGTCTATTTTTAGACTATGTCTATTTTTAGACATATTGATCATGTCTATGGATTGCAGGTTGCTGTTTATGGATGATTGATCAAGTTGGGAAAAATAGATGAACTTCTATTTTTGATGAAAGTGTGAGTGATCACAGTGTGAGTGATCAAGTCTATTTTTAGACTGGCTGTCAAAAATAGAAAAGTAAAATATTATTATCTCACAATAATATTTGGACTATAAACTTTGTCTTATTCTCTTGGAGCACTTCAGTTTGAGCTACAGAGGTGGCACATGCAGCTGTCAGAAGGAAATACGCTTTTCTTATGAGTTAGTTGAGTTGTTGCATGCATGGCTTCAGTTAGAACTCAAGTGAGTTGAGTTTAGTGGACTGGAGGTGCAGTTGATGGAGTTGTGTTCAGTTTAGCTTTGTTAAACTGGTTGTATTTAGTCTAATTGGCAAATAGACTAGAGATGAGTGGGGTGAATTAGTTATTAATTAATTCACAAGTTATTAACTCATAATACAACTAATGAATACATCAGTTAACTCAGTTGCATGTCAGTGCATGTTCAGTTCAACAGGGACAAGTGGTAGAGAATCAGATTGCTATCAGTTGTGACTATAGTTGTGCACCAGATCTTGCACAATCAAGGGATTGAGTATGCCAATGAGTTTTCCCACGTATTTGCCCACATTTTAGCTTATGCTCATGTCCACAAAGTGTGAGTGACTATTTTGCAGGTGTAAAACGAGTTTGGTGAGCCATTCTCATCAGTTCTTGAGCAGGTATTGAGCAATGGAGGCATGCAAGCAGTGGAAGAGATTTGGAGATCAGATCTGAGCTGTATTGTGTGTAACAGATGTGGAGATACTTGTGAGAAGTATTATGCTGTGTAATGTTACATGACTCAATCATTAATATACAGATAGTTGGGGTTTTTAGCGAGATGCTTTCCCCGGGATACATACTGTGGTAATGTGTGAATGCTCTTGATGTTTTATTGTTATTGATGCTGCTTTATTGATGATCAACGTAGAGGAGCTTATGTATTGTGTATGTTTTCCACAATAGTACATGATCAGGATAATCTCCATTGAATATGTGTTAAATTATTCAAAATTTCTACACTAAGTCACCTTAAGGAAGTGGAATCGATGGAAACACACCACATAAACCTTCCACATCAGCAACAGAACTCCCTGGAGCCATCCCAACCACTCAAGTAACCAACTCTTGAGACCAACTAAATTTTTAGTATATCAAACCCCTGGGCATTCCCTTGATATGGACAAGGGTGTGTCTAGGAGGTTCCAGACACTCCCACAACATGGGTATGCATGCACCTAGGGACTTTTCTCCTTAGTTTTGTGCCCATGACTCTGGGATTTGTGCCACTTTTTCAAGCCTAGGTCACTACCTAGAACTCCATAACACCTTCAAAATTGAAATATAACAACAAAATAATGATACAAGTGTAATTATTTGAACAAGGACTTGACTAGACTCCTACTAGCCATGACATGCATTTCTTCAAACATGTTACAAATATGTAATCTACAGGTTTAAACAATAGATCTGAGCATATGGGTCTCATACTTATCTAAGAATTGCTAAGAAGCATTGTTCCCTTATATCATTATCTGCATTATAATCTATTAGGTCATAGATACATTGTTCATTCATTTACAAATCAAAACATGAAGAGATCCATACATGATCATTGTCATAATACAACCTTATAATTAGCATAATAACAAAAGAAATGTCAAGGATACATCAGCCATAAAATCCACATATAATGATCTAGGTGGATGTTAGTGGCCACCCACCTATCCCACTTGGACCCCCACAACTGTCTCTTTCAGTTTTTTAGTTTCCTTATTTGTAGCACAATTTACTATTTTTAGTAGTCTTTTGGGTCCTGAAATTTTGGAGCCATTTTGAGGCCCTAAACGACATTTTTTGGGAAATGTGGGAGCAAAATGGACCCATGTTTCTCTTCCCAAAGTTATAGTTCTCAGATAGATCTTTTTAACGAGCTATTGTATGCGTCAAACGGAGATCGGGTGCCAAAGTTATGACCCAAGGAAATTAGTGTACCAATTTACCCAAACCGGGCCCACAATTTGGCCTTTCATCTTCTAGGGTTAGGTTTTGGGATTTTAAAGGTTTTCCATTGTTTCCCAAAAATAAATAGGCCTTTGAGCTTCATTGTAAGACAGTTCAGAGGCATGTAGCTACCACATCTCTTCTCAGATATAAGCTACCATCACCCTAGCTGGTTTATTTCCATATCTGTTTGTAAGCATATTTTAGTATTTTACATTAATAAAATGAAGTATTATTTCCGCTACATCTTGGAATATATGGTTATCTCTTTATTTTGTTAAGTTCCTGTTTAAATGAGCAGTATACCATAATTGTGGGTCTAGTCACAGGTTCTAGCATTATGGGTTCGACCCTCCTACCCGGGGTAATTCAACCAGCAGCCTGCCAGTAACTAACGAGGCAAGTAACGAACGATGCCTACACTAACTAAAAGCTAGCAGCAGCCGGGTTCCTCAAGCCTAAAAGTAATTCCAGTCGTACCAGCAATAGCAGCAATTCTAGCTTATCCATGCCCTCGCGCAATAGCTATAAACGTTGTGAAATGCTATTTGTATGAAAGTGAAATATGGTTGGAAGATCCATAGCCTTAAGCCCTCGAGCCTTATTTTTCACTTTTTCTCTTTTTTCCTTTGCATGTCCCCAACGAGGTCAGGATATATGGAGTCAGGGCTTGAACTAGTCGAACCTTTGTAAGACCAACCTCACAAATCCCGACGACCTCCCATGGCGGATGAAAAGAAAGATGAGGAGGAAAGAGATCCTATCAAAATCTTTCTCGAAGAAGCCCTCGAGCAGCAGAGGAACGCAATTATGGATAACTTTAAGCAAATCCTTCAGCGGCTACCCAGAGGTGACGCATCGGCTTCCAACAGCTACTCTTGAAATGCCACACCGTTTAAGGTACAAGTTAATTTTGAAATCCTCAACATCGAGGGTCGAATAAATGCAAATGGCGTAGATAAATGGTTAAATCTGCTAGATGGGTATTTTTCTGTTCATGAATTTTCGAGTTAGGAAAAGATTGTTTTCATTCTTCTCAAAGCAGCCCCCCACATCAAGCACTGGTGGGAAACCTATTGCGAGTAGAAGTATGAAATTACGAGCTCACTATTTTCAACTGCAACCACTTGGGATTCATTATGGGATGTCGTCAAGGAGCAGTACTACCCTGTCAAAAGCTATGAGGACAAATACATCAAATGGACCACACTGCGACAGGGAAGGGACCAAGATGTGCCAGAGTTCAAAAACATTTTTCATACCCTTCGCACATAGTTGGGTATCAAGGACTCTGAGTTGCATTTGGTACTCAAATACCGCGGTTGCCTACACAGATACATCTAGGAAGAGATGGAGTTCCTGAACATCTCCTCGCTCAGCACGGTGTACCGATACATTGTCAAAGTCAAGCAAAAGTTCAAACAAAAGAAGCGAGACTTTGGATCTGCAAATCCAAAGACCAAAGGAGAAAGCCAAGGCGAGGTGACTCAAGACAACCCGTCGAAGCCGCAAGAAAAGAACAACACCTCGAAGTCAAAGAAAGACACAGGAAAGTGGTGTGAGTTCCACAAGAGACCCACTCATAACACAAGTGAGTGTCGGACCAAACAGTCGCTAGTGGTCGAGTTGAAGGCTTCAGAATCAGATGCATGTTCCAACCCTGAGTCAAAACCTGAAAAGGGGAATGGCAAAGGGAAGCAGATCATTGATGCGGAGCCTGAAATCACTGCTGCCACCATCAAGATACAGAATAATGAGCCCGAAGACCCAGAGGAGAGAGAGCGTCTTTTCCACTCACAGATGTGGGTGAAGGGCTTTCCGCTATAAGTCATTTTTTATAATGGCAGCCAAAAGAACCTCATTTCAGTAAAGCTCGTGAAGCGGTTAGGCCTACCGACTACACCACACCCGCAGTCATATAGTATTGGGCGGCTTCATGAAGGACGAGATCTCAAAGTTCACCAGCAGTGCTGCCTTCCCTATAACATCAAGCCCTTCACATATGAGGTATTGTGTGATCTTACACCTCTGGATATTTGTGATGTACTATTAGGCCAGCCATACTTGTGGAGGCGACATGCCATGTATAATTCGAGGCCTCACGCTGTCATTATTTCTTTGAATAATTCATTATACAGGATACCGGAGGTAGCCCCACCTACTTCCACCTCTTTGATCACTGCCAAGAAAGGCAGCAAGCTCATCTCCCATACTAGAAAAAATTATTTTCTGTCTAATTCGCTACCAAATTAAGGGGAAGATCATCACCACATCCATGACCCCCGCGAAGGGTTCCTCCACGCAGCAGTAGCAACAAAGGAATACAATCATGATAGAACACAGGAACAACTTCTCCTCACCCACAGGGGTACCACACAAGCTTCAGGTGGGCAACAAAGTCTGGTTGCATCTATAGAAAGAACGCCTTACAAGAGCCCATCAGAAGCTCCGACCACGCCAACATGGTCCTTACACCATTACTAAGGTTGTGGGAAATAATACTTTGGAGCACAACGTTCCTCCATTCCTTCGCCTACGCCAAGTGTTCAATGTGTACCGCCCTCAACCATGCTTCCCACCATTACTGGACACATCCGAGACTGCAGAACAACTCACAAGGGACCAAGTTCACAGATGGAGGAACTCAATGCAATGGGGACCATTACTTCCTAAGGGGGGAGGAATGATCCAAGTGGATGTTGGTGGCCACCCACCTATTCCACTTGGACCCCCACAACTCTCTCTTTCATTTTTTCAATTTCCTTATTTGTAGCACAATTTACTATTTTTAGCAGTTTTTTGGGTCCTGAACTTCCAGAGCCATTTTGAGGACCTAAACGACATTTTTTGGGAAATCTGGGAGCAATATGGGTGCATGGTCTAATGTTGCTCTTCCCAAAATTACAGTTCTCAGATAGATCTTTCTAACGAGCTATTGTACGTGTCAAACAGAGATCGGGTGCCAAAGTTACAACCCCGGGAAATTGATGTACCAATTTACCCAAACAGGGCCCACAATTTGGCGTTTCATATTCAAGGGTTAGTTTTTGGGATGTTAAGGGTTTTCCATTGTTTCCCATAATAAATAGGCCTTCGAGCCTCATTGTAAGACAGTTCAGAGGCATGTAGCTGCCACATCTCTTCTCAGAGATAAGCTATTATCGCCCTAGCTAGTTTATTTTCATTTTTGTTTGTAAGCATATTTCAGTATTTTACATTAATGAAATGAAGTATTATTTCCATTGCATCTTGGTGTATATGGTTATCTCTGTATTTTGTTGCATTCCTATTTAAATCTGGATCAGTGGTATCAGAGCAGTCTGCTTTTTCTCTGTTTTTCTTTGCATGTCCCCAATGAGGTCGGGATATAGGGAGTTAGGGCTTGAACTGGTTGAACCTTTACAAGACTAGCCTCGCAAATCCTGATAACCTCTCATGGCAGATGAAAAGAAAGACGAGGTGGCAAGAGATCTTATCAAAATCTTGCCCGAAGAAGCCCTCGAGTGACAAACGAACGCGATGATGGATAGCTTTGCACAGATCCTTTAGCAGCTACCCAGAGGCAACGCATCGGCTTCCAACAGCTACTCTGGAAACGCCACACCATTTAAGGTTCAAGTTAAGTTTGAAATCCCCATATTCGAGGATCAAATAGATGTATATGTCGTAGATAAATGGTTAAATATGCTAGATGGGTATTTTTCTGTTCATGAATTTTCGAGTCAGGAAAAGATTGTTTTTTCTCTTCTCAAAGCATCCCCCCACATCAAGGACTGGTGGGAAACCTATTGCGAGCAGGAGAATGAAAGTACGGGCTCACTATTTTCAGCCGCACCCACTTGGGATTCATTTCAGGATGCCGTCAAGGAGTAGTACTACCTTGTCAAAAGCTATGAGAACAAATACATGAAATGAACCACACTACGACAGGGAAGGGACCAAGATGTGCCGGAGTTCACTAACATTTTTCATACCCTTCACACATAGTTGGGTATCAAGGACTCTGAGCTACATTTGGTACTCAAATACCACAGTTGCCCACATAGATACATCCAGGAAGAGATGGATTTCCTGAACATATCCTCACTTGGCACGGCGTACCGATACATTGTCAAAATCGGGCAAAAGTTCAAACAGAAGAAGTGAGACTTTGGATCTGCAAATCCGAAGACCAAAGGAAAAAGCCAAGGCGGGGTGACCCAAGACAACCCGTCGAAGCCGTAAGAAAAGAAAAACACCCCAAAGTCAAAGAGGGACACAGGAAAGTGGCGTTAGTTCCACATGAGTCCCACTCATAACACAAGTGAGTGTCGGACCAAGCAATCGCTAGTGTCTGAGTTGAAGGCTTTAGAATTAGATGCATGTTCCGACCCTGAGTCAGAACCCAACAAGGGGAATGACAAAGGGAAGCATATCATTGATGTGAAGCCCAATGTCGCTGTTGCCACTGCCAAGATCTAGCAGAATGAGCCCGAAGACCCAGAGGAGGGGGAGCATCTTTTCCACTCACAGATATGGGTGAAGGGTTCGCCACTGCAATTCATTGTTGACAGTGGCAGCCAAAACAACCTCATTTTAACAAAGGTCGTGAAGTGGTTGGGCCTATTGACTTCACCACACCTACAGCCGTATAATATCGGGTGGCTTCATGAAGGCCGACATATCAAAGTTCACCAATAGTGTTGCCTTCCCTACAACATCAAGCCCTTCACATACGAGGTATTGTGTGATGTTACACCTCTACATGTTTGTGATGTACTATTAGGCTAACCATACTTGAGGAGGCGACATGTTGTGTATGAGTCAAGGCCTCGTGCTATCATTATTTCTTTGAATAATTCATTATATAGGATACCGGAGGTAGCCCCACCTACAGCCACCTCTTTGATCACTGCCAAGAAAGGCAGCAAGCTCATCTCCCAGACTAGGAAATTCATTTTATGTCTGATTCGCTCCCAAAGTAAGGGGAAGATCATCACCACATCCATGACCCCCGCAAAGGGTTCCTGCACGCAACAGTAGCAACAAAGGAATACAGTCATGATAGAACATAGGAACAACTTCTCCTCACCACAGGGGTACCAGACAAGCTTCAGGTAGGCAACAAAGTCTGATTGCATCTGTAAAAAGAACACCTTACAAGAGCCCATCAGAAGCTCCGACCACACCGACATGGTCCTTACACCATTACTAAGGCTATGGGAAATAATGCTTTGGAGCACAACATTCCTCCATTCCTTTGCCTGCACCAAGTGTTCAATGCGTACCGCCCTCGACCATGCTTCCCGCATTACTGGACACATTCGAGATTGCAGAACAACTCACCAGGGACCAAGTTCAGCAGATGGAGGAATTCAACGCAATGGGGACCATTGCTTCCTAAGGGGGGAGGAATGATCCAAGTGGATGTTGGTGGCCACCCACCTATCCCACTTGGACCCCCACAACTATCTCTTTCAGTTTTTCAATTTCCTTATTTGTAGCATAGTTTACTATTTTTAGTAGTTTTTTGGGGTCCTGAACTTCCGGAGCCGTTTTGAGGCCCTAAACAACGTTTTTTTGGAAAATCTGGGAGCAACATGGGTCCATGGACAGATGTTGCTCTTCCCAAAGTTGTACATGTCAAACGGAGATCGGGTGCCAATGTTACGACCCCAAGAAATTGATGTACCAATTTACCCAAATTGGGGCCCACAATTTGGTGTTTCATCTTCTATGGTTAGGTTTTGGGATGTTAAGGGTTTTCCATTGTTTCCCAACAATAAATAGGCCTTCGAGCCTCATTGTACGATAGTTCAGAGGCATGTAGCTGCCACATCTCTTCTCAGAGATAAGCTACCATCACCCTAGCTGGTTTATTTCCATTTCTATTTGTAAGCATATTTCAGTATTTTACGTTAATGAAATGAAGTATTATTTCCGTTGCATCTTGGTGTATATGGTTATCTCTATATTTTGTTGTGTTCCTGTTTAAATCCGGATCATACAAACCAATACATTTACACATAAGATACCAAGGAAAGAACCTCTTATTAATGAATGCAAAAGCCAACCCGATATGGGACTACCATGTTCCACCTGACCATAGATTGGCTTATCCAAATCTCTCTTCAGCCAATCACCCTCATGCAATATTTCAAGCATGAATGTGGGGCTTAAAACCAAACTCAACTAGGGCTTCTCGAGGCTACACCACCTCACCCTCATCAATAGAACCAGGCTTTACTGTAATCTATCCTAGATCACTAGGCCATAAAACAAGCATGGATGCCACATGATTGCTCCACCTACACCATGAGGAATTTTCTTGTCTCCTAGTCTTTAGGCTTTACTACAACCCAAATTTCGATCAAGGGATCACTAGACCATAACCAAGACACCAGTCTCTATGATTTACCGCAATCCACACCGGATCACTAGGCCCTAACCAAGACTTCACCCTCCAAGCTTTACCGTATATCCCACAATTCACCCACAATAATTCCTAGGCCTAATCAAGGGAAACCACCTCTAGGCGCTATCATATATCTTGCCATTAACCAGCTAAGGATTCCTAGGCCCACTGAGGCACACAATACCCAGCTTTACCGCAACCCACAGTCTAGTTTAGGGGTCATTAGGCCAGTGGCTTTACCGAAATCCATAGTCTGGTTCAAGGATCACAAGGCCATGTGTTCTTTCTTTCGGAGATCCATTTCACTCATCTTCGAATCCATCCACAATCTAGCTCAACAAAAACATGAGAACCCCATCACACTATGGCTATCTGGAAATGGCAAGGCTAGGCTGAAAACATTGTCACACCTTGAAAAACAAATGCCATGACAATAAAGAACCACATGCAATACCATGCATGCCAAATCTAGAAAGAAAGTCACACATGTAAATTGATCCCTGCAAAGAATCTTTTTGTAGTTGCTTGATCCTACTCTTCCTTGCTTGCTACCTCCTTCCTCTTGCCTTCTTTTCCTTTATTGATCTAATGCCAAAGTGCTCCAAGAAAACTCTAAGTGTCCAAGAGTGAGAGAGAGAGAGAATAATGAGAGAGCTCCAAAATTGAAATGACAAAAGGTTACCAACTGACCAAGCCTGAGAAAAATCTTACGAACTGATCCTCAGAAGCCTTTTTATCAATGAGACCTCTATTTTCTCCAATTTCCATTATTTTCCTTCATTTTCCTCCTCACATGCAACTTGTGAGCTTTCACATTCCTTTTCTCCTAATTTCCATTATTTTCATAAATAAATGTACAAAAAATGCCATTTTTCCTTTCCAAAGCCTTTTTCATTACCTTTTCCAATAACCTTAGCCATAATAACCCAAACGAACACCCACTAGGATGTTTTTCCCACCATTCAACTTGGAATACATGTCCCGTGACTATGGTCTTGTATATTTTTACATGGTTTTAACAAGGGTTTTTACATGTCATTCCCATGGAGTTTATTACATGTTTTTCGGGGACTTATAGACAACATTATTCTATCATGGTTGTGGAGTACATGGTGTGAATGTACGTCATGCATCAACAATGAAATTTGGAAGAGTATCTTTCACTAGTTGAGTTCACTTACAATAATGGGTATCTGGAGCCTTTAAGGATGAGTTTGTTTGAGGCACTCTATGCGCAGAGTTGCAATACTCCCATCTATTGGAGTGATTCAGTGAGTAAGGTGTTGATTGGACCAGACATGTTGGAAAATATTGAACAAGAAATGCAAATTATCAAGCAGAATTTAAAGGTAGCACAGGATAGATAGAAGAGTTATGCAGATCAACATAGGGTGTTTAAGGATCTTCAGGTTGGGGAACAAGTGTACTTGCACATCAAGTCGAAGAAGATCTCCTTGAGGATTGGATCATGTGCCAAGTTGGCACCTCAGTATTGTGGACCTTTCAAGATTCTTGAGAGGATTGGGCCAATAGCCTACAGACTTCAACTGCCTCTGACAATGAAAGTCCATGATGTTTTCCAAGTGTCATTACTTAAGAAGTATGTTAGAGATGTTGATCATGTGATTGATTGGTCTATATGTGGAGCCAAAAGGAGAATTCCCATCGAAACCTCAATGCATTTTGCAGAGAAATATGCTCATGCTCCGAAACCGAGCAATCGAGCAGGTTAAAATGATGTCGATGCACTTTGGTCCCAATGAAGCTACATGGGAGATGGTTGATAAAATGTGGGATATGTACCCTTCATTATTTGCCGGTTAAGGAAAAGCAATTTTGGTATATGTATATGGATGTAAATACCGCCATGAGTTGTGTTATAAAGTTCCAATAACCAGTATAGTTGTCATGTTGAGTTTCTTTTCAGCAGTATCACTAGTTGTAGGTGTCATTGAACACTGAGGATGGTGTTCCCCCAAGGAGGAGGGTTCTGTAACATCCCTTGTCAAAAATCCATGTAATAAAGTTAATAAAAGTAAAATAATAATCAAGTTCTAGGACACGTATTCTAAGCTGAATGTTGGGTAAAACATAGTGATGGGGATCACAGGTGATTAATAAATCACTATGGAAATTGGAAAAGGCAATGGAAAAGGCTTTGGAAAGGCATGAGGCATTAATTGGCATTTTATCTATGAAAATTATGGAAAATAGGAGAAAAGGAAGGTGAAATGTCACAAGTTTCATGTGAGGAGGAAATTGAAGGAAAATAATGGAAAATGAAGAAAATAGAGGCCTCAATGATAAAAAGGCTTATGAAGATCAGTTCACTTCTTTTGTCAGTTCAGTCTTTGGCACTCTCATTCTCTTCTCTCTCTCTCATACTCTTGTACACTTAGAGTTTTATTTGAACACTCTTGGTGGAGTGTGTCATACTTGGGATTTGGAGCAAGAAGGCAAAAGAAGAGAAGGAAAGTGCAAGGGGACAATGAGATCAACAACTACAATGGTTTTTTCTTGCAGGTGTCGAGTTGCATGTATGATTTCCTTGCTATTTTCGGCATGCATGGCATATTCATGTGGTTTCTTGGTTATGATATGTCATTTGCATGGAGGATTGCCTAGATAAACAATGATTTTTCCTAGCCTTTCCATTTCCTAGATAACCATGGTGTTGTGAATTTTATCTTTGTTTTCTTGTTGGTGATCATGTTCCTTTGTTTGTGGGTTGAGTTACCAGTTCTTTGAGCTTTTGTTGGACAAATGCCTTGGAAGCCCTATAACAACTTGGGTTGAGTTACTAGTCCTAAAAGCCTTGGTTGGACAAACACTCTAGAGCCTTTTATGGGTTGATTTACTAGTCCTGGAAGCCCTAGTTGGAAAAACATTCTGGAGCCCGACGTTAACCATGGGTTGAGTTACTAGTCCTAAAAACCTTTGTTGGAGCAAACACTTTGGAGCCCTAGACAGCTTGGGTAGACACTAATCTAGTGATGGTTAGTGATGGGGTGGAGTCATTGGTTTAGGATTGAGGTGGTTTGGCCTTTGGAAGCCCTAGTTTGATGTTCTTAGTTTATTCCATGAGATCCCACATTCATGCTTGGAATATGGGGGGGGGGGGTGATTGGCTGAAAGAGAGATTTGGTTCAACTCAATCTATGGTCGGGTGGTACGTGGAAGTCCCTAACTTGGTTGGATTTGCATATGTTAATAAGAGCTCCTTTTCTATTGGTATTTCATGAGTAAATGTGTTTGTCATTATGTGGCTTTAATGGTTGTTTCATCATTGATACATCTCTAGTTATTTGTTGGTTACAAGCATGTTTTATAACAATCTTGATGTATGCCTCTCATCATGTTTTGGTTAGTAGATGAAATACTAATGAATGAATGACCTAATAGATAAAAATACATCTAATGAGAGGAGACATCAATCCTCCTTGGTGATTCTTAGAAAAGTATGAGATCCCTGTGTTCATATTTGTTCTTCTGACCTGCATATTACATTTTTATAATATGTTTGACGAAATTCCAGTCATGGCTAGTAGGGTCAGGTCAAGTCCTTGTTCAATTATTTGCATTAGTAGCCATATTTCATTGTTATTTATCAATTTTAGAAGATCATGAAGTTCTGGGCATAGGCCTGAGTCCTAGCCTTGAAAAAAGTGGCTCATAATTTGAGGTCATTGGCACCAAACAACCCAAAAAAGGTTGTAGTTGCATGGATGCTTTGTTGTGGGAGTAACTAGAGGGTCTCAGTCACTTGGAGGGCTTGTCAAGGAGCAATTTGGGGTATATTTAAGCAAAATATCAAGTTGTCTCAGGGGTTGGGTACCTTGAAGGGTTGGTTGTCTCCTAAAGGTTTTGTAGCTCCCGAGGAAGGTTAGATTGTTCTTGTCTTATCAGTTCCACTTCCTTAACAGTACATTGAGAGTTGAATCATATCATAGTAACTCTTCGTCACTTGTTTACCCCAGTTGGCTAGTTAGCTTGGGTAAATGTGGGAGGAGGGTGTTACACTCTGAATACATCATCCTCCATTGGAAGAGGAACTTTTTCACACATTACAATCCCATCCCTCTATTGGAAACAAAAATGGAAATATCTAATAGATAAATTAGTAATTCCAGAGAGATAGTTGGTAGTACTTATCAAATTCCAAAGGTGGCACTAACATTGAAGGGTATTGTAATAGTAAAGAGATCTTAATTCCTTTGGTTACTTTCATTTTTGAATTCCTAATGGCATTAACATTCCATTGTATCTCTTCCTCTCCTCTTGGGGTTGTTGAGTTGTGGTTTGTTTAGTCTTGCTTGGTTTGTGTATTTGGAGCTCCATGTTATTTCTATATGAGTCTATTATGGTCTAGTTTATGTTGTTCAGTTTATATTTGTCTACTTGTATATATCATTAGTTTGGTGTGCATGTGTGCTAGGAGAGGTGGAGGTGGGACTTCTTATAGATACTCTGTTTGGTATGCATGTGCGCTCTAAGAGGCCGTGTGCATGTGTGCACTTAAATTTTTAAAATAGTAGAGGAGCGCAAGAACTCAAATGCATTTAAGTGAGGTACATGTTGTGTGTGTCAAGTTTTGATTTTAAGGGAATGTTTATGTTGTTCCTCAAAATTTGGATCCTTACGCACATTATATGGTTTAGGCCCCTAAGAATGATAAATATATCATTATCCTTTATTTAGTGAATCTTAGTATGAACATTACTCATATCCATTCATGCAATTTTGTATGCCACCTAAAGTAGCAATAAAGTCAGCCCATAAATATTGACACATTTGAGCCTCTATAACCGAGTGTCTCTATCTTGCCATAGATGAGAGCGTTCGTTCAAAGTCTAATGGTTTTCCATTTCCTGATGGTTTAGAGTATGATATTCATGGTCATGGGAAAAAAAATCTCTTAACCTTGCACTTTATTCGAGTGACATGGCGCAATACTATGTGGTACATCTTGAAACCATGAGGATGGATCCATTGGCCTTTTCTCATGTATTTCCCTAACCTACTCTTATTAATAGTATTTATGCCATTAAGATATTCGACTTAGACTCGTGGCATGATACCACTCCTTTTTATCTAAATTATCCTTCTTTTAGGTCTTCCATGCTAGTATCCTCTATTTATGGCCTTTGCACAATTCATATATTCTACGGGCTTTCTATGCCAATAGGTATCTAATAATTAATGTTTCATAAATATCCTCACATGAATAAATATCCTTTTGGTTCTTATTGAGGACAAGGTATTATTTATTTCGAAGAAGGATAGACACCCCGTGAGCTTTATTTTTTGTTTAATTCAACTTGCTTTGTTTTTTTCTTTCTATGTAAAGTAATGTCTAATCCCGATTTTTTCTGGTTAATTTGAATTTTCTTTCTTTTCCTTATATGTAAGTGAAATTTATTTATGGCACACCTAAATTGAATGGTCTTTTTTATTCATTGTATCTCTTACTTTCTTGAAGTGATTTTAGCAAACAATAGATCCTGATGATGGTTTGGTTAGCAAGACTATGACTAGTGTTGTTTATTCACTATACTTTGATGAAAGAAATAAATTGAGCTTTGCTTGGGGACAATTATTTAATCAACAAGATGTAGAGGAAGACACATGAGTAAACCTATGCTCCTAAACCAAACCTCGTCAACCACGTACTACTCTTTCAATTAGACATTATTCCTAGTCTAATCTAAACATAGCAAACTAGGTTGTTTATACCTCGCCTCCACTTTTTATAAGACCAAGTTTTCCATAAGGTTCAATAAAGATAAAGGAGCATCGATTGTTCATCGTAGGTGCATAGTAGTTGTTGGCGCGAGCACATGTTGTTCCTTCCATACTTTTACCATGCTTATGGTACCTATACCCTATAGCCAACTAATTACAGATTCTTTATGAGGCAACCAATGACCTTTCGAGCTTGGGTGCAGTTGGACAGTTTTGACATGGGGTTGGTCGATGATGTAGTGTGGCTCTATGCATAACAGACTAAAAGGTTACATGTCGAGGTTGTTCGTCTTGTAGCCAATTATGATTTCCCCTATGAGTTACCTTATTTCAACTGGAAATACTTATCAAATGCCAAACGTGGCATTGGCATTGAAGGGTATTGGAAAGGTCAAGGGATTTTGATTCGTTTGATTACTTTTTTTTTTTGCTGAAGCAAGAGTCGTACCTTCTATTCATATTAACCAAAAAGGATTAATTACATAAACTACAACCACCACTAAGGAATCAGGGAACATTGAATTAACTGTTCCTCCCAGGGAATGGGCCAGAGAACCCAAGGCTAACCAGTTGAGCCATGGGCTCCCACCCCTACGTCCTCCAAAAAACAGATGCAATTTGATCCATCACAAAGGAGCGAGACAAGGCAAACAAGTTGGAACTAGAACCAAACCTGAAAAGGAATTTAAAAACCAAACTAATCAGATTTCAGGTCCAAAAAGTGGCATAAATATAGCGCATGTGGTCCGCCCGAAATTCATTACTACCCACCACGAAGCTAAAAAAGCACGGACAAAAACAATAAGGCGTAACTCTAACCCGGACCCACCAACATGCAAAATGATCCTTGGCCTTTGACCAACCTAGCAAGATCCAACGGTTGAAGAAAATATCGGATGGAAAAGAAGATTGGAGAATACCTGCCCACTGAGGGCAGTATTCTCTCTCCTACTAGAGCCACATGTTACATGTTGAGTGGCATCAGGCTCAAATCTTTGAAACCACTTTCCAAAGTTTAGAGCTTCCGATGAGCCAAAAACCACCGTGAGGGCGGTATTGAAACTAAAGGTAGTAATGAGGAAGGTTTTGAGCCTACTGAGGAAGAAAAGACTCTGGCATAAATATAGCGTATGTGGACAGCCCGAAATTCATTGATATTTGCCGCAAAGGTACACAAGCAAGGATGACAATAATAAGGCATAACTCTGACCCAAACCCACCAACATGCAAAATGATCCTGGGCCGTTGATCCACCTCACAAGATCCAATGGTTGAAGAATATATCGGATGGAAAAGAAACACGGAGAATACCCGCCCGATGAGGGTAGTATTCTCTCTCCTACTAGAGCAATGTGTTGCATGTTGAGTGGCCTCCGGCTCAAATCTTTGAAACCACTTTCTGGAGTTGAGAACATTCGATGAGCGAAAAACCACCATGAGGGCGGTATTGAAACTAAAGGTAGTAATGAGGAAGGTTTCGAGTTCGCTGAGGAAGCAAAGACTCTGACCTGAACCCATCATTCTACAATTGAGAGGAGCGATTCCCACCATCTGAGCATCCAAAAACCTGTAGACCAACCCCATCGGTTCACTGTATCCATTGCCAATAGTTATATACCTATGGTGGGGTGTTGCTGTTCCTTCTGACTGGAGACTCTTCACCCCCTTGCTCTGGAATTTATCTAGGACAAAGAATTAAAGGTATTACAGACTCATGTGCATGGATGTGCCTATGTTACTTTATGCAATGGATCGATAAGATTTTGAAATACATAGACACTGAAGCAGTTTAGAGAAAACATAACAGGAAAACATGTAAACACAAAAAGTTTAATAAGGAGTTCACCTAATACTCATGGGCTACGTCTCCCGATCCAACCTTCAATGGTGGCCTCTCTATTATGTTTTCAAAGCAGATTTTATTTACAACAGTGAGCTCGATTTGAGTTTCACTTGATAGATATGAATCAGTAGGATTTGAGTACACAGACTCTCCTTACTGGTACTTGACCTCTACCGGTCACAGTAGTATGAGCCCAATCTCAAACTCATACATGATAGGCCTATGTCGAGGAGCTCACTTGAACCTCTCAAGATTTCTCTGGAGTGCACAGACTCTTTGACTCTCTCTAGCTCTGCCTGGCTCGATGCTACCCTCAGGTCAACTCAGCTTCTTCTCTCTGCTCTTAACTAACTCTCTTTCCTGCTTTTCTGCTTTTCTGCTTGCTCTGTCTCTTTCAGTTTGTGGCTTTAAAGCCAGTCTGCTTTCTGTTGGTTTGTTTCCACTTCCCAACGTTCTGGTTTTCCTTCCTCTATCCGTTCGAACTTCCCTTTTTTGCGTCATCATCACTGTGTAATGCTTCATAGGGAGGTGGCCATCTATTCTACAACAGGTGAGTGTGTCAGGTTCCTTGGACACATTTGAACGGTCGTTATTTCCATTTGCTCCAAGATTGCCAGCGAAACATGAATCTTCTACCAACTCATTATCCATGTCGGACTTCAAATCCCATGTAATCTTTCTTTACATCCTTGTCAAATCTGGTCATTCATTGGGACACGCCTCCGTCGTTGATTTGGACCCTCCAAATCCTATGGTCGTCATGCATATCGGGTGGATAATTAGCTCGACGGTTAGTCGTCCGATGTGAGTTGTTTTATCTCTCCTCCGCCAGACATGTGTTACTCTATGTGTGGTATCGGGCGGGACTCAGCCAAAACTGCTTACCAGCTCAAGGCCTTCTAATATTCTGCCAGTTTTGTGGAATCCATGGAATCGAATTTGTTACTTTTCCGCATTACATAGCCATTTCGGGTTCGGGCGCTTCGAGGCTTTCCTTCACTGAGGGGGATGCCCTGCGATACGCGATTAGCACTTTACCGCTAATCACATATTAGAAACCACCCCCATTTATTGAATTAGCCTCTGGTTTTGCCAATTTGCACCAACGCGCGTTACCATGGGCCAACGGTCTGAACGCTCGACCGAGGGTCCTCATTGCTCTGCGCTGATCACAATTGCAACTGTTACAAGGATTCCTTCTGATAGCTTGATCTTTCTAAGACTTGAATCTATTTGGCATAATTTGAACGAGTTTACGAAAACTTAGAGAGTGTTTAGGATCCAATTTGGATCACGGCCTTCCTACTGAAAAAGCTTTTGGACCACCAAAAGTTTATTTTTAAGCATCAATCAAGTGAGGGTACTGATTCCTCGCTTGCCCAACTTCTATCCATTTCGCACCACTTGGCTTTGAACCTTTGAGTCCAATCCTTAGGTACTCAACATGCCCTCTGCGTGTAGTTCTCACCTTCCTGTCTAGAACTGTATCTTCCTGCAATTCGTTAAGTTATTCAGGTAACAGATTATCAATAGAAGGCAATTAACTCTTCTCTTCAGGATATTCAATTAATGAAGGTTTAAATAATCTCAAGTTGTCTACATTAACAACTGAGTAGATGTACATGTAAGTTGGTAAATCAAGGCGAAAAGAATTCTCACCAATTTTCTCAAGTATCTTGAAAGGTCCATACCTTATTAGCTTCAGCTTCTTACCTTCACCTTGTATTCGTCTTTGTTGATATACAACTGGACTTGATCACCAAATTGGAAACTATGCTCCATCTGATGCTTGCCATGCCTTGTTTGTTCAATGAACTTGGTTGATTTGTCCACATCACTGTGTCCATCAAATACTGTGTCTTTACTAAAGACAAAATCCAAGGGAGACCTGGGTGTGAAACCAAAACAAGTCTCAAAAGGAAATCTCTGTGTAGAAGAATGTTTAGCTTGGTTGTAAGCATGTTGCACATAACGTAAATGTTCATCCCAAAGCCTAGGATGCTTGCTGCAATAGCCTCTGAGCAATTGGATCACTGTCTTGTTGACTACTTCAGTTTGGCCATTTGTTTGCAGATGAAAATCTGTGTTGTTCTTCAGTCTAGCGTCCATCAATTCCCACAGACTTGACCAAAATTTCCCAACAAATCGAATATCTCAATCAAATATAATGGAAGTGGGTAATACAAAATGAACCCATACATGCTGAAAGAACAACTTTGCAATTTGTTCAGTTGTAATCTATTTGTTACAAGGTATTAAAATACACATTTTGTTGAACCTATCCACAACAACATATAAATAGTCATGACCTTTCCTAGATTTAGGAAGTCCTCCAACAAAGTCCATGGAAACACTTTCCCAAGGATGAGAAGGAACTAGTAGCAGAGTGTACAAGCCTAGTTTTCTATTGTTGGGCTTGCTTTTAGCACACATGGTACACCCTCTTACATATCTAGAAAGTTTCTCATTCATTTTTGGCTAATAACAAAATCTTTGCAGTTGTGAAACTGTTTTACTTACACCAAAGTGACCTGATATTATAGAAGTGAGTGCCTCTCGAATTATCTTTACTCTTTCTATTTGAGGAATACATAAGTTTCCCAAATGATACAAGAGTTGGTCCTTAACATGATAATCCAATTCTTCTACTTCTTTGCCATGACTTAAGGTTGCATATGCATCTTTAAAATCTATATCTTGAGCATATTGTTCAATGTAGCTTTCATGCAATACTGAATTATGCTTAAGTATAGTGGATGCATTTATGATTGGTCTGGACAACATGTCTGCAACTTTATTGTGTATCCCCTTTTTATATCTGATGACAAGATGAAACTATTGTAGAAAACCCATCCGCCTATAGTGTCTTGATTGTTGCAACTTAGTTTGTGAGTGCAAATATTGAAGTGGTTGATGGTCACTATGTATAACTGTCTCTTTGCCCATTAAATAATGTTTCCATTTTTTCACACTTTGTACTAATGCATACAATTCTTTATCATATGTGGGATAGTTAACTACCGCATAATTAAATGTCTCAGAATGATAACATATGGGTTTACCGTGTTGCATCAACACTGCTCCCATGGCATAGTCACTAGCATCCGTTTCAATCTCAAATGGTCTTTGAAGATCGGGTAGTGCTAGCACTGGTGTTGTACTAATCTTTTCTTTCAAGGTGTTGAAGGCTTTCTGTTGTTTTCTTCCCTACTAAAACACCTTGTTCAATCTTGTTAAAGCATGTAAGGGAGCTGCAATTAAGGAAAAGTTAGAAATAAACTTTCTCCAATATTGTGCTGCTCCTAAGAAGCTTCTAACTTCTGTAGAATATTTGGGTTTAGGCCAGTTTACAATGGCTGCAACCTTAGAGGGATCTATCTTCAACTCACCACCCCCTACAATATGATCCAAATAATTCAAATATGTTTTGCCAAATTCACATTTTGAGAACTTAACATAAAGATTTTCTTCTTTCAAAATATCTAGAGTCTGCTTAACATGCTTTAAATGCTCTTCCCATGTTTCGTTGAATATAATAATGTCATCCAAATATACATGACAAAATCATCAAGAAAAGGTCTAAGTACATCATTCATTACTCTCATGAAAGTAGTAGGAGCATTAGTTAAGCCAAAAGGCATAACCAACCACTCATACAATCCTTGCTTTGTTTTGAAAGCAGTCTTCCATGCATCTTGCTCTGCAACTCTAACCTAATGATAGCCACTATGAAAGTCCAACTTGGAAAAATAAACAGCTTCCTTTAATTGATCCAATAGATCATCTATGCGACGAAAGGGATATCAATTTTTTATCGTTATTTATTCAGTGCTCGGTAATCAATGCACATTCTCCATGAGCCATCTTTCTTTCTCACCCAGAAAATTGGAGACCAACATGGTGATGTGCTAGGTCTGATGAACCCCTTCTCGAGCATCTCTTGTACCTGCTTCTTGATTTCTGCATTCTTTAAAGCGAACAACTTGTACATTCCGATGTTAGGCAATGGATCATCTTGCTGCAAATTAATATCATGTACTATTTCTTGAAACAATTTATCATATTCTAAAACAACTTTTTCTAAATCAGCTTGTTGTTTAGCATCACAGCCCTCAAATACATTGATTTTATCAGGTTTCTTTTCCTTTACAACCATCAGTAGAAATTGTTTGCATGAATTTACAATTCTTTTCATCTGCCCTGAGTTTATGAGAGTACAATTATTCTTGAGTTTATGAGCTCTTACAATATATTCGATTCCATCTTTAACGAGTTGATACTTGTTCTCAGCTCTATAGAAAATATCTTTTCTATCATACAAATAAGGACTTCCTAAAAAAATTCCACATATATCCAATGGAACTATATCTAACTCAACCTCATCTACAAATGTTGACCCAAAAGAAAACCTAAGTTTACATTGTCTAGTAATTTGTAGTTGTGCTTTATGACATAACCAACCTAATGGTTACGGCTTTTTTTGAGGTGTGGTTAGTAATCCCAACTTCTTTACAATTGCTTCAGAAATTAAATTTACTTGTGAGCCACTATCAAACAAAGTGTCAATCTTTTGATTCCTAGAAACAACTCTAATGTGAAAAATCTCATGTCTTTTCCTCTCATTTTCTTCATTATCAGTAGAATGTGCAGAATTACTAGTAGATGCTTCAGATTTTTTACCTTTTATACATGTGGTTGCGATTGTTGTTTCATCTCCTGAGTCTGACCATAAATCCTTTTGAATAGCTACAACAGTCTTTTTCTTCTTGCCCTCGAACTTCTTGGATCTCAGCCCCAGATGCAGGATCCAGTAGTGTTCATCATCATGCCCATCCTTCTTACAGTGAGTGCATGAAGACTTGGTCTTTTGTATAGTATTGGCTTTCCTCTCTTTCCATTTCTATTTTCTTTTCTCCTTGCTTTCGCTTGCCATGGGTTTTGATGATCCCCCAACTTCTGAGTTCACATTCTTTCCTCTAGCCTCTAGGTGTGTAGCTTGAACATATACCTCATCTATGCTAGTGGGATTAAACATGAGAATTGTGTGTCTTAAGTAGCTATGTAGACCACCTATATACTTCAGCAGAGTTTCAGGTGAGTCTAAAGAAATTCCTAGAATCAAAGCTTCCTTTTTCCTAAATTCTTGAGTGTAACTTTGTACACTTTGCCCTTTTAATTGGCGAAGAGTTTGCCAGCTCATCATGGCTTGCTACATATAGGCTAGTGGATAGAATTTCTTTTTAATTGCAGAAACAAATTCACTCCAAACAAAAAGAGTCTTACCATGCTTCTTCATGTCAGCTTGTGTTCTGCCTTCCCACCATACCAAGGCAATGCCTCCAAGGCGTAGGCTGGCCAGCTAAATCATACTACTTTCTGAATCAATGCTTTGCACTCTGTAATAAACATTAATTTGTCTAATCCAATTATCCAGCTTCTCTGCATTCAACTCTCCATCATATATTGGTAAATCAAATTTAACATCTAATTTAATCAAAGATATCTTCTTTTTGTTTTTAGGTCTACTAGAAGGAGTGGGAAGTTTTTCTTCTTTCCCTTTGCCTTTAGAGTGGTCATGGAGGAGAGATTATTCTGCTCCTTTATCTCTTTTGAGTTTGATGCATCTTCCTCTCTACCTTTCTTAAACTCTCTATATATTTCCTCTACCATAGCTCTCATGGTCATGAAACTATCCATGAACTAAGGGTCTGATTCTAAGGGACTTTCTTCTGACATTTTCCTCTCAGGATAAACTCTTTCAATTTCAGGGTTAGTTTCAACCAACTCTCCTTCCGCTAATTTAAGCTTTGATCTAGTTAGCATTCAACAACAAAATCCAGCACAAGCTTGTCTAACTTTAGTAACCTAGAGCTCTGATACCACTTGATCTGGAATTTATCCAAGACAAAGAATTAAAGGTATTACAGACTCATGTGCATGGATGTGCCTATGTTACTTTATGCAATGGATTGATAAGATTACGAAATACATAGACACTGAAGCAGTTTAGAGAAAACATAATAGGCAAACATGTAAACACAAGTTTAATAAGGATTTCACCCAATACTCTTGGACTACGTCTCCTGGTCCAACCTTCAGTGGTGGCCTCTCTGTTATCTTTTCAAAGTAGAGTTTCTTTACAACAGGGAACTCGATTTGAGTCTCACTCAACATATATGAATCAGTAGGATTTGAGTACATAGATTCTCCTTACTGTGTAATATTCCTAACCTAGAATATTCCTCAAACCCCAACAAAAACTCCAACCAAATATATGCAATGATATAATAACCCAGAAGTGATAAAATGACAGTGAAACAACATATAATAATGTAAACCGGAAATATAAGAAGATACAAGAAATGCACGAGAAAGTGCTAAGCCATTTTATTATACTGAGCAATAAAATGAATACAAGAGGTGATCAGACATATGGCACCTCGACTTGCATAAGGCAAGTGAAGAAATACTCTCAGAATGACAAGAATGGCCTCTCTGCGTGGATGTTGTTGTTGTGTTGTTGCTGCTACTAGGAAACAAATGATGATTTGGGGTTGCTCCCCTCCTCGAAAAAAGTTGAAACTCTAGATTCGAGCTCTACTCAAGAAACCCAGAAAAACCCAGAAAGCTTTCTTGGAATGGCCTCACAATGATCTGCATCCCAACTGCTAGGAAACTGTCGTGCTATTGTTGCTGCTGGAAATCGAACGAGGATTTGGGGCTACTCCCCTCCTCAGAA
Organism: Pinus taeda; assembly: GCA_000404065.3. NCBI lineage: Eukaryota > Viridiplantae > Streptophyta > Pinopsida > Pinales > Pinaceae > Pinus > Pinus taeda. The sequence continues at coordinate 297,564 of APFE030627925.1, read as the reverse complement.
AAGGTTGAAACTCTGGATCGGACTCTACTAAAAAAAAACCCAGAAAATCCCAGAAAGCTTTTATGAAATGGCTGACCCCTGAAAATCACCCTCTTGGGGTTCTGCGCATTTCCTCAAAGACACTGATGAAACTGCTGCTAAAACGCTGATGAAACTACTGCTGAAATGATGATGAATCTACTGCTGGAATGCCAATGGAAATACCTTGCCTGAGAAGGCACTCGAAGTCCCCAGGGGCTAAGGGTGAGATCTCCGAACGAAGACACTCAATGTACTAAACAGTGCTGCAAACTAGCTAAATAGCCAGCGTGCTCTAAGTCGAAATGACTATCACAAATGCTCATAACGAGAATGATCCAAAATGAGGGGGCTCCTCTCTATTTTATAGCCTTTGCCTCTCACAATCCCTGGGCTCACCTCCTCCTGCATGATTCCCCTCTTGCCATGTGTTCTTCCCTCTTGTGCAATCCCTCCATGTGTTTGTGTGGGCCCCATTTCTGCGTCCCTCTTTGGCCCCCTTGGCTCCTTCTTAAGTCACAATGTTGTGCTACTAGGAAGTTAATTTTTATTCTTAAAGTAAGTTATGTCCCTCGTCCTCACTTTTTTATTTATAAATAACTATAGAAGGCAAAAATTGGGCAAAATTAAATATTCCAATTAGCCATCGCTAATTAGGAATATTACAGTCTCCCCCAACAAAATGTTGCTTGTCTTTAAGTAACTGAAGTGATGGATGCTGCAAGATCTTCTCACTCTCCCAAGTGGCATCCTCATTCAGCAAATTCTTCCACCTCACCAACAATTCCTGGACCATCCTACTCTGCAGCTACCTCTCCTTGGTATCAATGATAGCCTCCGGCTGCAATACAAAATGCCCCTCATCACCCATGGGTGGTAGCTCATCTGTCACTGTCACTTGCTACCCCATTGCCTTGTTCAGGCATGATACATGGAAAATGTTATGAATCTTGTTGCCTTGGGGCAGCTCCAACTCATATGCAAACTGTCCAACTCTGCGTATCACCCTATATGGCCTACAAAAGCTAGGCTTAAGCTTCTCAGCCCCCTTTTGCTTTAGTGATGACTGTCGGTATGGCTATAACCTATTGGAGATCAGATGCACAGGTGAATTTAAACAAAATACATAGCAGATCAATCATGCACAGAGAACACAAGAATTTAACGTGGTTCACCCAACCAATCTGGGCTACGTCCACACAACATAGGCATAGGAAATTTATTAATCAAAACAGGAGATTACATAATGAAAACCTCACAAAACTCTCACCCTCATAGCAAACCATCTGAATGGTTGTCTGTTATATAGCAAAGAGGACCTAACTGCCTCATAAATCCTCTCAACTCAAATTTAGGATGCATTAACTCCCTCCCAACAAACTGGAGTTAATCTAGCAACAAAATGTCTATTGTTGTCACCTACAGAGATTTTTGCCTATTTCACTTCAAACAGAAAATCTCAACATAACCATAGGTAGACCATGTCCCCTACCTCGAACTGTTTCTCCACCTGACCCCTGTCGGCATACAACTTCTGTTGGTTCTGTGTTGTAGCCATGTTATTCTTGAGAGCTCGGAGAATATCCTAACTCTCTTGGATCCATATCTTGGCTCTAGGAGCCTTGCTATCATCAAACATCACGTCAGCAAAAGATAAAATATGATACCTATATAAAGCATAGAATGGTGACATACCAATGGACATGTGATGTGAAGTATTGTAGCAGTACTCCCCTAGATGCATCCACCTCAACCATGCTCGCTGCTGCCCACTGACATAGTTATGCAAGTAGCCCTCTAGCCACTTGTTAAATATCTCTATCTGCCCATCCATCTGTGGGTGATAACTGGTACTCGGTGTCAACTTTGTCCCCACCAATCGGAAAAGCTCCTGCCAAAACCCGCCCATGTAACGATTGTCCCTGTCACTGATGATGGTCTTAGGAAGACCATGTAGCCTGAAGATCTCCTTGAAGAACAGCTTGGCCACCTCTGTTGTTGTATAGTGTGCGGATATGGCAAAGAAATTTGCGTACTTCATCAGTCGATCAACAACGACAAAGATGCAATCCTTGCCCTGGACCATGGGCAACCCTGTGATGAAATCCATCAAAATACTCTCCCATTTCCTCTCCAGAATGGGAAGAGGCTGCAATAATATTGCGGGATGGCTCATCTCTCCCTTGTTCCTCTGGCAAACATGGCACTCTCGGAGGTATTGGAGTACGTCCTCCTTGAGGCCCTTCCATGAGAATCTCTCCCTAATTGCCTTGTAGGTTTTGGTAAAACCATGATGTCCTGTCAATGGGGAATCATGTGATGCATGGAGTATCTTCTTCTTGAGCTGAGACCCCTCAGTCAAGAAGATCTGATCCCTGTAGTAGATGATCTCATAGACCACCCTATACTTGTCATCTGCCACCTGCCCATCCAGAACCTCACATGCAAACCTGTCCTTGGAGTACTCTACTAAGAGTCGAGCCCTCCAATCTGTATCCAAGCTCATAAGAGACAACGTGGTTGGTCTATGTGAATGAGCATCTGCTACCATGTTGTTCTTACCCTTGACACACTCAATGTCAAATTCATATGCTTGGATCTTATTGATCCACTTCTGTTGCCTCTCCTGTAGCTGCTTCTGCTCCAAAAAGAACTTGAGGCTGTTGTGATCAGTCCTCACCTTGTAGTTGATGCACATCCTCAATGTATCATCCTTGTTCTTCACCAACACCACAAAAGAAGCAAAAGGACTCGTGCTCGGTCGAATGTGCCCAAGAGCTAGCAACTCCTGGATAACCCACTCAATCTCATCTCAATAGGCCTTGGGGTGCTTATAGGGGGTGGTGATCACTGCCTGGATGCCCTGCTCAAGCTCGATAGTGTGCCCAAACCCCCTATTCGATGGCTTTCCTGGCGGAATCTCCCCAAACACTATGGCATACCGGTCAAGGAGGGACTGTATCTCCAGATGTATCGTCCGCCTTGTAGTCCCTGCCTCTGATGCATGCAGCTCTACTGCCCATTCTATGTCTCCCTTTTGGAAGACTGTCTTCATCCGATGAGCCGAAACAGTCTGAGGCAGATATGTGTGTTGTCCCTGTATCTTCTCATGCCTCCCTGTCTTCTCATCATCCCACTCCATCTCCAGGGTCTTCCAATCTGTCGTGACCTTCCCTAGAGTGATAAGCCACTAAACACCCAGTATCATGTTGGTGTCCGGAATTATCAACCACGAAAAAGTGGTTAGCCAATGTGTAGGTGCCCATCGTCACTGAAAGCTCTGGAACATAATGAGCACACGTCATGGTCTGAACTCCTGGGACCAGGACTAAAAACCCATCGAAGCTCTCCATCTGTATACCTCTCCACTCAACCATCTGTGCATCGATGAAGTTATGGGTGGCCCCACTATCATACAAAACTGATACACGTTGACCACGTACTATTCCTCATATGCGTAGCGTCAAATACTTGGGAACTTCTCGCAATGCTGTAAGAGCCGCTCCAGTGGGTGCAAAAGATGCACCACCTGCTGCTAGTGGTGGAGGTGGCAAAGGTCCCTGTATGGCATGGCTATCTCCTACCTCCACATCCTCCTCGTCATCTTCTTCTCCACTGCTCTCGGAGAAGACCTCAATAAAATGTGCTCTACCAGCAGCACATCTATGTCTTGGTGCCCATGGCTCCTGACAGGTGAAGCACAACCGCTTCTTCTTCAGCTCCCTCCTCGCATCGTCTTCAAGTTGTACTTGTCCTGGATTCCCCTTTGGAGGAGGAATCCTCACATCCTTCCCCTTAGACTGAAAAGTGTGCCTCTGGGGGTAAGGTGTCCAGGTCTTGGGTAAGACATCTTGTAAGTCCCGGGTCCTGCTGATAGCGTCCTGGAGTGTGGCTAGTTTAGTGGATCGGACTAAACCCCGAAGTGGCTCTGCTAACCTCTCAACATACATATAGACCCTCCGTGCCATGGATAGGTCTGGCACCATCACGAAGACCCTCAAGAAATCTGCAATGTAGGTCTCTGGGCTCCCTGTCTGTTTGAGCCTCGTCAGCTCAACGAAATGCTACTCTGGATCCCTTTGATCAAATCGCTCCATCAATATCCTGGTAAACTCGGCATATGTCGTCACTGTGGAGTGCCCTAGTGTAACCATCCCATGAAGCCACCAATCCTGGGCCTCACCAACCAAATGCAATGTTGCCACCTTGATGGCCTCTGTCTCCGACATCTGGTTAAGCTGGAAATAAATGTCCAGCTTCTCCACCCAAGACTTTGCCGAACTGTTTGATGAGCCATCAAACGTAGGCAAGTGGATTCTGCTTGCTACACGGTGGGTGTCGCCATCATGGTAATGCCGGTACCCTCCGTGATGATCGCGAGGTCTGCTATCCCGCTGGAGCTGAACAAAATCTCTGAATGAGAGGGCTTCCGTGAACTCCTACCCATAGGCCTCGTACTCTACAAAATAATCGCCCATATGTCCGGGCTCTGCCTCCTGCTGGGCTATGACCCCCGTGTCGGCTCCTAAGAAAGTGGGCATGGTAGAGCGTGTAGGGGCATGTGATGCCACCTGTTGTGCAGTATCACGATGCTATGGCAAATGGTGGGATGCGCCCAATCCCTCACCAACTTGAAAAACCTATGGGCTCTCATGCCGACTGGCCTCTACTGCCGTGAATCTCTGCCCCATCACCTCAATCTGCCTCGACAAATCTTGCATGGATTTGAGGAGCATATCTGCAAATCTCTTCCCGTCATCATCTACCATCGAATCCTCCTGCTCCATGTCCACCACAGGCTCCTCCTGTTCTACGTCCACCACCGGAACACAATCTCCCTCTCCGTAAGTGTTCTCCAACCTACGCCCAGTGTCTCTGTATCTTTGACCTCTGTAACAGATATAGGGTTTTCCCCCGGTGTCATAGATTGCTAGCTCCACAGGCTGAGATAAATCTATGCTTTGATACCACTGTAATATTCTAAACCCAGAATATTCCTCAAACCCCAACAAAAATTCCAACCAAATATATGCAATGATATAATAACCCAGAAGTGATAAAATGACAGTGAAACAACATATAATAATGTAAACTGGAAATATAAGCAGATACAAGAAATGCATAGAGAAAGTGCTAAGCCATTTTATTATACTGAGCAATAAAATGAGTACAAGAGGTGATCAGATAGATGGCACCTAGACTTACATAAGGCAAGTGAAGAAATACTCTCAGAATGACAAGAATGGCCTCTCTGCGTGGATGTTGTTGTTGTGCTGTTGCTGCTACTAGGAAACAAATGATGATTTCGGGCTGCTCACCTCCTCTAAAAAATCTGAAACTCTAGATTCAGGATCTACTCAAGGAACCCATAAAAACCCAGAAAGCTTTCCTGGAATGGCCTCAGACTGATCTGCATCCCAGCTGTGGGGGAACAGTCATGCTGCTACTGCTGCTGGAAATCGAACGAGGATTTGGGGTTGCTCCCTCCTCAGAAAAGGCTGAAACTATGGAATCGGACTGTACTAAAAAAAACCAGAAAAACCCATAAAGCTTTTTTGAAATGGCTGGCCCCCGAAAATCACCCTCTTGGGGTTCTGTGCATTTCCTCAAAGACGCTAATGAAACTGCTACTGAAATGCTGATGAAATTGCTGCTAAAATGCTGATGAATCTACTGTTGGAATGCCAATGGAAATACCTTTCCCGAGCAGGCACTCGAAGTCCCCCGGGGCTAAGGGTGAGATCTCCAAACGGAGACACTTAATGCACTAAACAGTGCTGTAGACTAGCTAACAACCAACGTGCTCTAAGTCGAAATGACTATCACAAATGCTCATAACCAAAATGATCCAAAATGAGGGGGATCCTCTCTATTTTATAGCCTCTACCCCTCACAATCCCTGGACTCACCTCCTCCCATGTGATTCCCCTCTTGCCATGTGTTCTTCCCTCCTGCGCAGTCCCTCCATGTGTCTGCATGGGCCCCATTTCTGCGTCCCCCTTTGGCCCCCTTGGCTCCTCCTTAAGTCACAACGTTGTGCTACTAGGAAGTGACTTTTTATTCTTAAAGTGAGTTATGTCCCTAGTTGTCACTTTTTGATTTATAAATAACTATAGAAGGCAAAAATTGGGCAAAATTGAATATTCCAATTAGCCATGGCTAATTAGGAATATTACATACTGGTACTTGACCTCTACTAGTCACAGTAGTGTGATCCCAATCTGAAACTCATACATGACAGCCCTATGCCAAGGAGCTCGCTTGAACCTCTCAAGCTTTCTCTGGAGTGCACAAACTCTCTGACTCTCTAGCTCTGCTTGGCTCGATGTTGCCCTTAGGTTAGCTCGGCTTCTTCTCTCTGCTCTTAACCAACTCTCTTTCCTTCTTTTATGCTTTTCTGCTTGCTCTCTCTCTCTCTCAGTTCGTGGCTTTAAAGCCAGTCTACTTTCTGTCGGTTCGTTTCCACTTCACGGTGTTCTGGTTTTCCTTCCTCTGTCAATTCAAACTTCCTTGTTCTGCGTCATCATCACTGTGTAACGCTTCACAAGGAGGTTGCCACCTATTCTGCAATGGGTGAGTGTGTCAGGTTCCTTGGAAACATTTGAACGGTCGTTATTTCTATTTGCTCCAAGATTTCCCATGAAACACGAATCTTCTGCCAACTCATCGTCCACGTCGGACTTCAAATCCCATGTAATCTTGCTTTACAACCTTGTCAAATCCAGTCATTCATTGGGACACACCTCTGTCGTTGATCTGGACCCCCCAGATCCTACGGTCGCCGTGCATATCGGATGGATAATTAGCTCGACGATTACCCATCCAATGTGAGTGGTTTTCTCTCTCCTCTGCCGGACGCATGTCACTCAGTGTGTGGCATCGGGCGGGACTCGGCCAAAATTGCTTACCACCTCAAGTCCTTCTGATATCTTGTTGGTTTTGTTGAATCCATGGAATCGAATTTGAATACACGATTAGCGCATCAAAAACCACCCCTGTTTCTTGAATTAGCCTCTGGTTTTTCCAATTTGCACCAGCGCGCGTTACCATGGGCCAATGGTCTACGCACCCAACCGAGGGTCCTCGTTGCTTCGTTGATCACAATTGCAATTTTTATGAGGATTCCTTCTGATAGCTTGATCTTTCTAAGACTTGAATCTATTTGGTATAATTTGAACGAGTTTACGAAAAATTAGAGTGTTTAGGATCCAATTCAGATCACCCCTCTTCCCGCCGAGTAAAACTGACTTGATCTCAGTTAGGAGAAAGTTTTGAAAGAATCCCTAATCTGCAGATCATATCCCACCCAAGAACTCTGTGTCTGAGGAGATCTGGACTGATAAAGCTAACAAAGGCCTGCGTGCCGTTTTCAAAATTACCTCTGGAAAACCCCTTCATGTTGATTGCGTATCTACAAACCCAACCTCTGCTACTGCTAACCTTCTCTGTTTTGATGTATCTCTCGGTCCTCATTCGCCTGGTTAAGACAACCATCCTTCAATCTACCGCAAGGAACCTCTTGCCATCTATATGTATTACTGCTTTTGGTGCAGAGTGCACTTTGTTGGCAAGTATGTACACCAATTTATTGGTCGTCATGTGCACATGTGTGAAGCTTAAGGTTCTCATGTTTTGCAGGTAGAGATGGATTCTTTGATAAACCTGCAGAAGCCTCCCGTGTCTCGAGACCTTTTCCAGAGCCGAACCACAACAAATTCTCTTGACCAAATTGATGATCAGCTCAGAATTTGCTTCAATTATGATATTCTGAAGATTATCGTACTTCAGGATTTCTAAACATTGCTCTAGTGCCATTAGCTCCGCCATATTGTTTGTGGCTCTTCCCATATTGAAATGAAAAATGTATTGTATGCAGCCATTTTCATCCCTTATTACACCACAATACCCAGCCATACCCGAATTTCCTTTTGAGGCCCCATCTATGTTACATTTCATAAATCCCTGAGGGGGAGGATGCCAAAAATCTTTATCATTGACCAGTTGCTTTACCACCCTGTTCTTACCCTGAGGAATAAGCCCCTGCATACCCATCTGAAGAAGTATCTGCACATCAGCATTTGAAGGGAGAGTTGTAGGGGGTGTTTGCATTAAAGTTCCAACCGTCTCCTTGAGCTGTCTTAAAATTTGATCCATGATGTTTTGGGAGGAACTTTTTTTATTTTTGAAAATTATATTGTTGCGTTCTTTCCATACGTCCCATATTAGGAAGCTTGGAGTTAAAGCCCAAGATTTTTTTATTGTTTCATGATCAGAGAAGTTCCTCCTCCAGTTTCTTGGGGTATTGGTAATGCTTCCTCTGTCCCTGTCTATTTGTCTGAATATTAAGGCAATACCATCCCACAACGCAGAGGTAAATATGCAAGTGTTGAGAAGGTGCTCCATTGTTTCCTCTTGTGATTCACATCGCTGGCATCTGGATGGGCCCAAAATGCCCCTTTTCCAGATATTCTCCCATGTCAAAATTTTCTTATGTTGTACCAGCCACATGAATAGTTTGGTTTTCATCCATCCTTGGTTCTTCCGGTGATTCTTCCATACCCAATCCGGTTTTGTGGAATCAAGCTCAAGGGCTATGCATTTTGCCTCTTTAAGGTTAAATGTGCCTTGATTGTTATCTCCCCATTTGAGTTGATCAGGATTCGCTGATATCAGTATCTTTCTTTGATCCAAAATGGCCATTAGGGCATTATCCTTTGCTTTCAAGGGGTTATCTTTCCTATAATTCATTTTCTTCTAGGTTCTCCATTTTCCTTCGTTGTTTTTCTGATCCCAAAAATCATTTACCCGGAGTAACCCTTTGTTATCAGTATCATTTTTGAGATCCACAAATTCCTCTCTTAACAGCTTTGGTTCTTGTTGCCATTTAGCCTCCCAAAACCATGCCAGGTCTCCTGCTCTAATCTCCCAGAAGCTATTCTTTGAACTATGTCTCTATTTTCCCAAGCTTTATTCTAGATGTGGGAGCCTTTTATGATGCCAGACATTCTTATGTGGTCCTTGTTTTGCCAATTTCTTGCATATTTTTGGTTCCAAATTTGAGCCCAAGGAGCATCTAAATCTTTTATCCATCTCCACCACAATTTTGCCCCCAAAACTTTATTTAGCACTTCAGGATCATCCAGAACTAAACCTCCGTGGTTTTTAGGATTACAAATCTTTTCCCAAGCAACCAAGGCCCATTTCTTCTTTTCTTCTTCTTTACCCCAAAGGAAATCTCTTTGGATATTTTTGCATTGTTTCATAACTCCTTTTGGAGCTGGAAGGGCTGAAAACATGAAGATGGGGATTGTTTGCAGGACAACTTTTGTAAGCACCAATCGGCCCGCCAAGTTCAAAGATTTGTTAGTCCATAATCGCGTCTTGTCCTACAGCTTATTAATCACAGACTACCAAACAATCTTGTTTAGAGGTTTGTTTATGAGCGGTACACCCAAATATTTGGAAGGTAGCATTTCTCTTTGAAAGCCCAAAATTCTAGAGATATTTCACTGAATAGCAATGTTAGTATTGAAAAAGAAAATCTTTAATTTGGAGAGAATCACCTCTGTGCTTGTCGCCATAACGAAGTGATCCAAGTGGATAATGGTGGCCACTCGCTAATTCCACTTGGATCCCCTCTAGTGCTTCTTTTAGTTTTTTCAGTTTCCTTAATTATAGCACAGTTTACTATTTTTAGCAGTTTTTCGGGTCCTAAACTTCCGGAGCCATTTTGAGGCCCTAAACGACGTTTTTTGGGAAATCTACCGCCATCGATTTTTCGGACTAAAAATCGTCTTTTCCGTCGTAGTCCTCGGAGAGATCTTTCCAACGGGCTATCATGCGCGTCAAACGGAGATAAGACGACCAATTCGCGACCCCGGGAAGTTGATGTACCAACTTACCCAAAAACGGGGCCCACAATTTGGCGTTTCATCTTTCAGGGTTAGGTTTTGGAATGTGAAGGGTTTTTCCATTGTTTCTCAACAATAAATAGGCCTTCGAGCCTCATTGTAACACAGTTCAGAGGCATGTAGCCACACATCTCTTCTCAGAGATAAGCTACCATCGCCCTAGCTGGTTTATTTCTATTTCCGGTTGTAAGCATATTTCAGTATTTTCCATTAATGAAATGAAGTATTATTTCCGCTGCATCTTTGTGTATATGGTTATCTCTGTATTTTATTGCGTTCCTGTTTAAATCTGGATCAGGATCACCACAAATTCTACCCACTTGAAGTAGAGGGTGACTCCCAAATTTTAATCAATGCAGCAATCAGAATTCAAGCAGGGTCCTCTGCAGGTAAAATTGCTTCTAGCTGGAGATTACTGAGCAGACTAGAAGCATTGGAAGACAGGCTTAGGCAACCTAACAGCATAATCTTCAAGCATGTTCGACGCACAGCCAATAAGGTTGCTGATAGAATGGCTAACCAAGGAGTGAATTAGCAAGGCCAACACTTTGCAGGCTCTCTTCATGATGCAAAAGACAAAAAACTTCAACAGGATTGCCACAATTTGGCTCTCCAGGATCTCAATCCCCCGGATGCGGGTGTTAGGCTGTGACATGAGGAAGCTGTTGAGCTGTCCACTGGGCAAGTGGCAGCCCAACACATTTAAGATGCCCGCAGGTGTTGCGAGTACCAGGCAGTTAAGTCACCAGCAGATGAGCGCTTCGGGAACTTTCATCCCCCGCGCGAAAACGTATAATGCTCCTCCTCCTCGCGTCAGATCAAATCCGCCGCAACCTTGGGCATTCATGGCTGAAGTTGGCTCGCACATGGCACGCAGATGGCACCGTCATTATAAGCCGGGACTTCGAGGCAAGGTATGGGTCTGCATTTGGTTCCTCTGGTTTCACTGGGTGCCTGTTATGTTGCAGGTCTCAACTGCAGACCGCGCAGAAGCTACCCCCCTGACCACTGTTAATCCCTCCCCGCTCTCTGAGCTTTGTCTCCTGAGCCGAGAGGCTGCAACATTGCCCGTCGTCCCGGCAAGCTCCCCTAGCAATTTCAGTCATCCCTTTAATCGGCTGCTCGAGCCCCTGTCTGGCAGTCACAGTTTTAAGTGGACCTCCTCGGCTCCTTGGCTCTCTGGTTCTTTTAGGCCTTTGCCCGTGCAGCTCCCCTTTCCTCCCACATTACAATGTCGCCGGAACGCCTCCGCGCCAGTTGCAGGCGCACTGGGTCCAGAGGCGGGCGAGGCAGATCCTCAGTCCCTCGCTCCTCAGATTCCCTGTCTGATGATGCTAACAGTGCCCGACGTCGCAGAGGAAGTCGCCATGGGTCTGCTCAGGCCAGGCCGTGCCAGCATAGTTTCCATCCATCCTCTTGCTTTAGCTTCCCTGTTCGCCTGGAAGCAGATACATTTTATGTCTCAGTCAAGATTGGGAAATGTGGAAATGAGGCACCAGGTCCTTCTGCTGAAATCCAGCCTCCCTCTCTGCCAGCCCTGCCTCCGGACCTGCCTCCCTCGCTGCCAGCTCCTCAACCTCCTGCTTCTGTACCAGACTCGACCACGGCTGCAAAATCTTCAGGGGATGCGAGAGCAGGCCCAAGCGCGCCAGCGGAGGATGATGCTCCCCACACCGACTCAAGCGAGCCTGACCCATACTCTTGCCGGGTGGTGGAGGAAATTCCTTCAACTTCTGAGGACGCTTGATCTTCATCTCCAGGTTTCTAGTTTTCAAGGTTGGCTCTGTCTTTTGGGGAACAATAGCTACTTTCTCTCTCTTCTGATATGTAAAGCTGATGCTCCAGCAATGGATGCACAGCCTTCGGTCTCTTTTTCTGTTACTTCTCACTATGTCAATGGCGGTGACTCAAGTCATGATAGCTTCTAGTTTACGGGTTTATATAGTGTTGGTTAAAGCCTACGCGGCTAATCCATATCTTTGTACTCCGGATTATAGATGGATACCTGCTCTAGTTACTGCTCTGTCAGGTCATGTAACACACAAGCAAGTCTTGGCTCATACTGCTGTAAATCCGAGGTTCGCCTCTCTGTAATTTTGTTTTTTGTACTATAATAGAATTTAGACTACTTTACAAAAAAAAAATATTCCACGTGAAAATTAATTTTGATGTACATAAAAGAATAAATAAATGATTACAAACCTTTTATGTATTGTTGTTGTTCAGATGGATGTTCTTGCGATGCATTCATGTTCATTTCTTTTACCATCTCCTTATACATTTTTTGGACATTACTACTGCCACATAATTGGTTTCCCATCATTTTTCTTTTGGAATTTGCATAATATTATTAAAAACAAAAATCATAATAATTTATTTTTATATTGACATGAAAGTAAACATTGCAAAAAAGAAAATATAATTTGTTAAATTTTGGGATATATTGTAGAAAAAACATAATTAAAAAAAATAATTGTTAATGCTTCTTTCTTGTTACCAAAAGTTTTCTCTATTGCAAGTCTCATAGGACTCATTGGCCATTGCTTCATAAATGTTTCAAGTAGTATCTATAACCTAATTCTTTAACTCATTGGATTGATTTTTTCACTTTAAGTGAAAAGTACATTTATACGTTCTTTCCACTACATCTTCATAGTTTTGGTAAAATCCTCTCATTAATTCTAGTGACACTCTAGATGAACTAAGGACTAATTCATCATCATTGATGTAACATTCCATCCCACCCCCTTAAACTTTCTTAGGCTACGAGAGGTGTTACTTTTTGGTTTTAACTCGACCTCCAAGGTTCGTTATGAAGATGGGGTTACAAAAATCCTCTTTTTCCAATTTCTATGTAACCCAAAACAAATTCCACCATTGCCTACAACTTGTTGATATATATTTGATGATATAAAATTTATCTCAATTCGACTCCCAAATTAGAACTTATGGCCACTTGAATTTTGGCCAATCATAGAGAGCCACATCAACATGAAGCTACCACATGGTATCCAAATGGTTCCTACATGATCCTTGTGGCACCCCCACGTCAACATCACGTGGGGTCCATGTTATCGCAATACTGCCATATGGCATCCATGTGGCTTTACCATGAAATCATAAAGTGGGTCCACCTCACCAAAGATATCTACATGGCATCGATGTGGCAACTACTAGGTCCTCATGGTGCTTTCTACATCAACCTTGGCATGTGGGTCCTGCCAGGCCTACCCATCATGTTTTGTGAATAATTCTCGATATATTCGGTTTGTATCAAATTAGGGGTACACACATTGTCAACTATCCTCACACCCTAGATCTTTGAATCTACAAATTCACCTAATTTGCTGGGGGAGATCTGTCTTAGTGGAAACTGGGGCTCCACAGGGGTGTGCATTACTTTTAACCCCCAAATCTTGGATCCCTTGGATTCCATTGACTTACAAATGAAATACAGTCCTAGACATATCTAGTACCTCTCATATATCGTCCACATCTAGATCCCGCAGATCTTGGATGCACTACAATTAATGGGCTTCTGGACCTGATGATATCCGATCCTTACGCAATGAATTACCTATTTCGGGGACACCTTGGATTACCAGATACAAAATTAGCCTATTCTCCAAATCTAATTCAGATGAAATCTGGACCATTTGCAAGGAATTATGCCTTGACCACTTAGGTGCCCAAATCATTGGATGCATTCCATGCTTGGAAAAAAGCATCTGACCCAGATACTAATTGCACTTGAGAAGGTAATTCACCCAAATATAAAGGAAATTGAGAAGGCGATTCAGCCCCTTCTAGAAAAGATCCATATTTCTGATGAAGCTTTGCAAAAGAAAGAAATTCAATGGAAGTCGGGGAATTACAAAGTTTCTATAAAACTAGGGGAAACTAACCAAAACTCCACGTTTATGAAGGAAATGGATAAGTCCTAAGAAAAGAACTTCGTATGTGTTATTCCATGCCCAAAATAAGTTCAAATGTACTAGTAATACCAGATCTATACTAGGTATAGAGTAAGAGAAATGACATAGATCCTAAGGCCATTTCAACCAAATTCAACACTAAACAAGATGAGCTATGCAAGGAAGTTCCACTCTGAGATCTATTATAGGTTAATTAACTTCCTCAATGACTCAGGATTTCTTCATTTATTTTCAAGGGCGTGCTCAATTTACATGATAACATAGAAGAGCTACAAACCATGCTTTGAAAAATAAATCTCAGGATGTCACAATAACATATAAGTGTGCATAAACTCATAGAAATATCAAATCATTCATATCCTATGTGACCCTCAGCTCTATCTAGATACATAACATAGAATTTAAAATCACAGTATGTAACATAATATACAATAATGTGTACGATTGTGTGCTACCCTATTCATAAACATATAAGATAACTTAGAAGTTATAAGACAACAAGTTGATTGAGTTAACTTCAAACAATCAATTCTCAATCATGTAAGTGATTATGCAATTTCACAAATATGGAAACAATCACCTCATTGAAGCATTCCTTACCAACATGGAAAATTATAATAGCTTATCAACTATGAATATACAATGGCTCAAGCATTCTTTCATTAATCACATAAAACCATATATCATCCAATAATATAACAAGCATAATCATCATCAATAAATAAAATATGCATAAGTCATTATACTTATCTGAGTGAGTAATATCATTTGGCATATGAGGGAGGGAATTACACTCTCCACCCAACCATAGGACAAATACGCTGCAAGATCTCTTGCAACTGACCACCCCTGAGGTAAACCCATAGTCTAAGGGGATGCTTGCATAAGGGAAAATTCACACTGATGGTTTGGTCCTACACTTGAGAGATGGATTCCACTCTCTAGGTGGTTCATCAACTACTCTTTCATAGTAAGCACCCCAATGACCCACTTACTCTTTGGATTTCAAACATAGTGGATTCACCCAAATTATAGAGGGGAATGTGCTTTTCAGTTTCCTAGGATTGAATTCACTATGAAGGTGGTTCATTAACTAATTAGTAAGCACGTAGAAAGCACTAAGTGGTTCATCATCCTAATTGCAAGCACCCAATGGTTTAACCCAAGGATTGATTCCATTATGAAGGTGATTCACCAGCCAGTTAGCAAGAACCTAGCAACCACTAAGTGGTTCATTAGCTTAACTGCAAGCACCCAATGGTTTAACCTAGTGATTGGTTCTATGAAGGTGGTTCGTTAGCTAGTTAGAAAGCACTTAACAAGCAATATGTGGTTCATTAGCCTAATTGTAAGCACCCAATGGTTTAACCTAGGGTTTAATTCCACTATGAAGGTGGTTCATTAACCAATTAGAAAGAACTTAAACAACACTAAGTGGTTTATCGTCCTAATTGCAAGCACCCAATTGTTTAACCCAATGATTTATTCCACTATGAAGGTGTTTTGTTAGCAAGCTAACAAGAATTTAGAAAGAACTAAGTGGTTCATTAGCCTAGTTGTAAGAATACAATGGTTTAACCCAAGGATTGATTCCATTATGAATGTGGTTCGTTAGCTAGTTAGCAAGCACATATCAATCATTGATTGGTTCATCAACCTAACTGCAAGCACCTAGTGGTTCAATCAACCATTTGGAAAGAACTTTGTGGTTCATCAGCCAACCGAAAAGCACTAAGTGGTTCATCAACCATTAAGAAGCACTAGTGCCTAAATTAAATCACTGAAATTTACACAAGAAACGCATGATTACATAATTATTCCATTGATCTTAAACACAATCATAGGAATAAAACAAAAAATACACAAATATCTAGCTCACGATTACAGGGTAGAAGCTTAGAGTCAACTCCAATGTTGCTCAGTCATTGACGTTATACTCCACAACTTTCAACTTTTATGCAAACCAACCTTAAAGTCTTTAGTCCTCCACCCACACACCAAATCTTAGAAGGATATGGGAGATGCAAGTCCACTAAAATCTTAAATAGTGAAAATGTTGAACAATTGAATTCCAATATAGTAATCCCACCCCGTATTCACTTATATTGTGCATATATGTAGAATCTCTCCTGAGTCCCTTGGTATAGCTGAGAGAGCACTAACTTAGCTCTTTCGTTCCTTTCCCTAAGGGACATATCTCTGAATTTGCAAAGGGGAACAATGGGAATGGGTACCACCTTCCCTTCCAAAGCCTTGGTCCAATTTCATAAAGACTATCAGTGAACTCTGCCAACTCGGTTCAACCCTAATTGCATCAAATTAATATTGTCAGAAAATGGGTTATCTTGGTGGCAAGCAATTGTAACATTTAATTCAGGTGGGCATGGGTCATGGCTTTTCAAACCGGGTGGGAAAGCAAGCAAATTTAGGCATTCAAATGGCTTTAGGAAAAAATATGTGAGCAAGAAAAATTCCCTCAAACCAAGGAACCATAAGGTTGTCCCTTCCTCAATTGTTTTAATTAATCAATTATTCTTAAATAATAATTATTTGTCATTTAAGCAAAGGTTTATCCAGTTGTTCCTCTCTCCATGTTGGTATGGCAATCACAATTATCAGTACAATAAGTAGGGGTAGATCATGGGATGTTACAAACCTCACCCCCTTAAAGGAACACCATCCTCGACATTCTATAATAGAGGGAAACATAATAACTAAGTGTTATAGCTATAGCCATCACATCAGTGACATTTTCCATGCCTTGAATTGTCATATTTAGCCATGAGGTTAATTATCATCAATTACTTTTTAGGGAATGAATTCAATTTATTACTTCCTAGGACACACCCAATGCATTCCTCATCCCAATGAGTATGCACATGACTCTTTTAAAACTACTTCACTCAAGTTACTTTTCCTTGTAGACACACAACTCCCAAGTTCAAGCATCCCCTTATCTGCCTCCCCTATCCCTCGGGCGATCCATTCCTTGGCAGGGCTTCCTCATACAAAAAGAGCCTTGATGGAGTCTCATAGCCAAGGAATCCCTTTGGATTGCTCTTAACAAAAAAACACTTTTTCCGCAACATATATCATGTAGATCAATGCATATATATAGGGTTCTAGTGTCACCACAATGGCCTTGTCCCTAAAGCCTTTAGTTTCACTGCACCCCTTTGATATTAATTGTAATTAGCATCATATATTTTTGTTGTGTAGTTAATTAGTTCACCAATATCACAAGCATACGATTCTTATGATATTAATAATAATAATCAAGTTAAACCAAAATTTCAACACGTAATGCTTTACATTGATACTTATCTTTATGGTTATTCTCTACTTCTTTTGTCTCCATAAGTAACAATTCCAACTCACTATCTTTACCAAACAAGCCCCCCACCCGCCTTCATGCTCATATCCCAATGGGTGTGGGGTATATTTATTCTCTCACAAGTTACTCACCTATTCAGGCTCACATAACCCCCATTCTGGGTAGTCTACCTATCCAAATATTTTCCCGCATGGCCCCCCATCAACTACTTACCCTTTCAGGCCTAGGAAACCCCCATTCTAGGAAATATACCTATCCAAGGGATTTATTGCATGGGGTAATCATTAAAGTCTTATAGCCAAGTGTTGGTTTGGCATGCTCTAATGTAATGTGCATGGAGTCTTATGGCCAAGTGTTGATCTAACATGCTCCACTGCACTACTCATGGAGTCTTAAAGTCAAGGTACTAGTTACGATTTGCTCCCAAGAGGTAAAAAAAAGTGTGATAGGGTTATAATTGCATCACAAAAATCTTCTTCTTGAGCTCCTTACTTCATCATTTCACCTGTGTCATCACATTTATTTCCATGAGATCTAATCAAAATTTGAAATAAAAGTTTTAATTTCCCAACTTTGCTTCATTAAGAAGATATAATCATAAGCATGAGGTTTGTATTCATGTAATTGGTCTCCTTTGAAAGTAGTGTCATTATTTCATGGTGGCTTCTATATCACACCCCATTCTAGCACTCTACTTGCAATCTAATCTTTTCAATCAGTTAATCAACTGCCAATACTCATAAATAGAACCTTTCGCTGCAAAGATTTATAACCTCCTATTGTGTTCTTGAAATTATTACACACATATAAAGATTATATCTGCCCATTTTATTTCAAATAGATTGAAATGAAAATACCATAACATCATATATATGGGTCACATTTATTCTTAATCAATTCATAATACAATCAACTTTTGTTTCAACAACCCAAATAATTAGAAATGAGAGACGTATTTTATTTTCATGAGTAATTTAGTCCTCTATTTTGCTTTACATGCATCACTAAAGTCATTTCAATCCTTCACACCAAAGGCTTCCTGCCTTAACCATACCCCTTCCTGGGCATCCATACAACACATGCATCAACTTCGAAGTGAAAGATATCAATTTCAGCTGAAAGGAATTCTTACCCATTTCCTTCCCTTTACATTTTTACCTTGGCTTATTTATTACCTCACTTGGCTATTATTACAAGCACCATTAGCTATATCCTTTTGAAAAAGTCTAGTTGGCTTGTAGCATACCTTCTTTTTCAATATTCAATAATCTATAAAATTATCTCAACTTCACATATTAGTCACAACTCTATTAAGTTTGCTACATACGAGTTTCAATGAAATGTTAATAAAAGCGTTTGCATTAGATATCCAATTTACAAATTCTAAAATTGTCTTGTAATTTTTTAAGTCAACTTTCAACCCCTATTATTTTCAAATATTTACATGACTAGGCTCATAAGCCCAAGCACATCATGTGTACACTAACACATGTGTTAGTTAACAAGAAGAGATCACTCTTGCACACTTTCCCAACATATATTCCTTGTGACATGGAATCCATTAAGTAACCTCACTATATCATCAAAAACATAGAAAGTATCAATTTATTAACTTCTTATCATTCATGAAATCATATTATTTTCATAAAAATAAATATATCAGCCAAGAAAATTTTTAAGGGAACTTCCTTCTTAAGCCCCTTTTTTTTACAACTATAATATTGTTGTCCAACTAGTTCATATTAATCCAATCAAGCCTTCTTGACTGGTGTTTTATCCTCATCTTCCCTTTATTGTAGTTTATTGCATGCTCATAATTTAATTGGAGTCTTGAACTTCTAGTTGGGTTTTATTCAACTCCTGTCCTGAGATTTGTTCCTCTTCTTTCCCACACCCAACAAACCAAACCAATACCAAACTACATAAAGAATGAAAAAAAAGAAAAGCAACAACAACATATGACATAGAACATAAAGCATGGCCATGCTCAAAGTTAACAAAACAACAACATGTAGCCAAAAAAAGATGAATAATCATAAAACATCTCGATTCACAACACATCAAACGTTTTATATTTACTTCAACAAGAGCATTTAACACATGCACAAAATTTTAATCAGAGTCTTCCCAAAGGTCTACAACATCTTTAAGATCCCAAAATATTCCTAAATACTTTAGGAGAAACTCTTTAATATTTCAAAGGGATTTTGGAAATGCTCCCTCCATTCTCTTCCGCATTGCTGGTTGCAAGTTCACGTGTCTAGAGTTTACATGAACTATTCTTATTTCATTGTTTGTTAGGGAACTCATGGATCATGTGTTCTTCTCCATAAATCCAACATGAAAATTCCCTTCTCTTTTTCCCAACCTTATGAGGTTTCTCTTTGGTCTTGTTAGCATGATACTCTTCCATATGTCCAACTTTTGATGCATGTTGCAACAATCCTTGCACGCAAGATATGTTTTGTAGAAAAATTGTGTTCAACTTTGTCTGTTCTTCTTGTTTTCTAATTAGTCTTTTGTTCCCTACTTTGCAACTCTTCAACTCCACTCTCAAGCTCCTAAGGGTATTTGTTCCATTAGGAGAACATTCTTCTTCTTGCTCATGATGGACTTGGTCTATGCTATGCTATACTATATTGCTACCAATTGCTCTATTTCTTACTGCAAATTATATATCCTTATGTGCTACCACACACAAAGCTATTATTTCTATTAAGCATAAACACATTAACTGGTTACCTTGTCATGCCAACACTAGGCATGTTGATATTAAGCATGTTGATCTGATGTTGTTCACACATATATACAAGCCATGTTAATACATAAATGAAAAGACAAGTATTATATCAAGGTTATTATCCACATTAACTATAAGTTTCAAATAAAATTAGCTTATGCATTAATCAAACTATTGTATTCCATTCGCATGTGATCCCCTTCAAGTCTAGTGCTAAACTTAAGCTCTGATACCATTCTGTAATAGTCCCTCCCACCCCCTTAAACTTTCTTGGGTTGTGACAAGTGCTACCTATTGGTTTTAACTCAACCTCCAAGGTTTATTCTGAAGGCAGGGTTACAAAAATCCTCTTTTTCCAGCTTCGTTGTAACCCAAAACAAATTCCACTATCACATGCAACTTGTCAAGAGTTGTATGATGATATAAAATTTATCTCAATTTAACGTTTGGATTGAAATTTTTGCCCATTTGAAGTTGACCAATCATAGAAAGCCACATCAACATGAAGCTACCACATGGTATCCATGTGGCTCCTACACAACCCTTATGTCACCCCCATGTTAACATAACACGGGGTCTACATTATTGCAGTGCTACCACGAGGAATCCACATGGATTTTCCATGTCATAAAAAAGGGGGTCCACATTACCAAGGGTCTCTATGTGGAATCCATGGACACTAACAGGTTCCCATGGTGCTTTCCACATCAAACTTGGCATGTGGGCCTCACCAGGTCTACCCCTTTATATTTTCCAAAGACTTATAATTATATCCAGTTTGTATCAAATCTGGGGGTACACACAATGTCAACTGTCTTCACACCATAGACATTCGAATGTTCATATTTTCCTGATTTTTGTGGGGAAGATCCAACTTATTGAACTTTTGAGGCTCCATAGGGGTGTGCATTACTTTCCACCCTGAAATATCAGATTCTTGGGATCCCATTGACCTAAATAAGTAATCCAAACTTGGCCATATCTCAGAACTCTTGTATCTCATCCAAACTTGGAATCCCTAGATCCCAGATGCACTACAATTGATGAGAATCCAAACCTGATGGTACCTAGTCCTTACAGAATGATCCACCCATGCTGTGCCCACCTCGAATCATCAGAAACAAAATTTACCTATTCACCAAATCCAGTTTGAATGAAATATAGACAATTTCAAAGGAATTCTTCCTTGATTTCCTAGATTCCCAAATCATTGAATGCATCCCATGCTCAGTAAAAGGTGTCCTACTTGAAAATAAATTATGCTTAAGAAAGTAATCCACCTAGATACAAAGGAAATTGAGAAGGAAATATGGTCCCAAATGTGATATGCTAGAAAAGGTTAATATGGTCTATAGGAGATCCATATTTCTGCTGAAGCTTTGTGAAAAAGGGAAATTCAATATAATTTGAGGAATTACAGAGGCTTCATAATACTAAAGGAAACTACTTAGAACTCTGAATTTCTGAAGGCGATGGCAAAGTCTTGAAAAAAAGAACTTCATATGTGTTATGCCATGTCCCAAAGAAGATCAAGGGTACAAATAAGACCCAATCTATACCAGATCCAAAGTAAGAGAAATGCATGGCTCCTAAGGCCATTTCAACTAACTTCAACACTAAATAAGGTGATATATGAAAGACATTTCCACTCTAAGATCAATTACAGGACAACTAACTTCCTCAATGACTCAAGATTTCATTTATTTTCAAGGATACATTCAGTTTACATGATTACATAAGAGAGCTACAAACCATGCTTAGAATAGTAAATCTCAGGATTTCACAACAACATATAAGTGTGCATAAGCCCATAGACACATCACATCATCCATAGGATAGGTGACTCTTATCTCTATTCAGATACAAAACATAGAATGTAAACTTATAACATGTAAGATAATCTAAAATTATATGTCTGACAATGTGCTACCCTGTTCATAAATATATGAGATAACTGAAAACTTATAAGGCAACATGTTGACTGAGTGAACTTCAAACAATCAATTCTCAATCATGTAAGTGATTCTATAATTTCATGAAGATGGAAACAATCACCTCATTCAAGAATTCATTATCACCATGGAAAATTTAAATAGCTTATCAACCATGAATATACAATGACTCAATTTTTTTTCATGAATTACACAAAACCATATATCATCCAATAACATGAAAATCATAGTAATAATAAATAAATCAAACATGCAGAGGTCATTATACTTATATGAGTGATTTAAATCAACCGGGAACCGAGGGAGGGACTTCCACTCTCCACCTAACCATATGCTAGCTACATTACAATCTCTCTTGCAGTTGACCACTCTCAAGCTGGACCCAAAATATGAGAGGATGATTGCACATGGGAAAATTCACACCAATGGTTTAGTCATGCACTCAGGAGATGGAGTCCACTATCCAGTTGGTTCATCAACTACTCTCTTACAGTAAGCACCCCAATGACATAAGTACTCTTTGGATTTCAAACATAGGGGCTTCACCCAAATTAGAGAGGGGAGTGTGCTATTTAGTTTCTAAGGATTAAAGTCACTACGAAGGTGTGTCATCATCCAGTTAGTAAGAACTTGGAAAGTGCTAAGTGGTTCGTTAGCTTAACTACAAGCATCCAATGGTTTAAAATAAGGATTGATTCTACCATGAAGGTGGTTTAACAACTAGTAAGCAAGCACTTAGAAAGTACTAAGTGGTTCATCAACCTAACTGCAAGCACATAATGGTTTAACCTAGGGATTGATTCCACTATGAAGGTGGTTCATCAACTATCTAGCAAGAACTTAGCAAGCACTATGTGGTTCATCAGCCTAATGGCAAGCATTTAGTGGTTTAACCCAGTGATTGATTCCACTATGAAGGTGGTTCATCAACCTGTTAGTAAGCACTTGGAAAGCACTAGGTAGTTCATCAACCTAACTCAAAGCACCCAATGGTTTAACACAGGAATTGATTCCACTATGAAGGTGATTTATTAGCTAGTTAACAAGCACTAAGTGGTTCATTAGCCTAACTGCAAGCACCTAGAGGTTTAACCCAGGGATTGATTCCATTATGAAGGTGGCTCATCAACCAATTAGTAAGAACTTAGCAAGCACTAATTGGTTCATCAACCTAACTACAAGCATTGGGTACTTTAATAAACCATTTGGAAAGTACTTAGTAGTTTATAAACCAAATAGAGAACAATATTTGGTTCACCAGGCAACGGAAAAAACTAGTAGACGAGTTCAATCACTGAAATTTGAACAAGAAACATATAATTACACAAGGATTCCAATGGCATGTAAAAAAATCATAAGAATAAAACCAAAGTCCATAGAATCCTAATACAACATCTGCACCACCCATTAGAATGGAAAGCATTGGAACATTCAATACATATTACCCCATGGTTATATTGATATTATGGAACTTCCCTGAGCAATTTATAGTTCCTCAATTTGCAACCATCACTTGATATTCCGGACTTGGATATAGAAAGCAATTCAAATC
Source organism: Pinus taeda (assembly GCA_000404065.3). Lineage (NCBI taxonomy): Eukaryota > Viridiplantae > Streptophyta > Pinopsida > Pinales > Pinaceae > Pinus > Pinus taeda. Next base: position 274,122 of record APFE030627925.1, on the reverse strand, counting down.
CTTGGCCATCTTATAATGAATAAAATTGTGAGTATTACCTGAATCAATCAACAATATTACCTTTTTCTTCTTGATATATCCTTCTATATTAAGAGTTTGAGCGGTAAGCCCCACCAATGCATTACAAGATATCGTCAAATTCATTTATTATTTTTCATCCCCTGGGGTTGGTTCCTAGAGTATATCTTCTTCCTTTTATTCCTCCTCTTCACAATCTACGTAGAATAATTTCTTCTCAGCACACTTATGACCTTTAGTGTATTTTCTATCACAACTATAACACAACCCTTTTGTTTTTTTTTCCTCTAGTTGTTTTGGTGTCAACCTTGTAGGTTGTCGGAAGCTAAGAGAGGCAATACTTCCATCTTTATTATTGTGAATGGTAGACCTCCTTGTTTCCATAATTTTTCTTTTAACTTTTATTGCTACCCTGAATGCATTCTCCAATGACTTAGGTTCCAAAAGATGAACCCTATGTTGGATGTTATCCTTTAAAGTCCATATGAAGACATCAATCATATTCTTCTTTGGAATATCAATTACCCTGATATTCAATCTTTGGAAGTCCTCAATGTGCTCCCCAACTAAACCCTTTTGTTTGAGATTTATCAATTGGTTAAAGAAGGTATTTCTCTTTGTATTCTCATATTGTTCTATCAATTCCACAGTAAAAAAATTCCAAGTGACAAATGGTTTATGAGAACAAAGCCACCAATACCACACAAATTGATTGGGTTCTAAATATAAATATGCAATGTGTACCTTTTGTGTGTGTTGCACATTATGTCGATCGAAGAACTACTCCATTTGTAGTATCCATGTTACCAGATCCTTGCCATCAAACATCCTCATATCGATCGTTGGAATATGATTGATCCTAATCCCTGAGTTAGAGTTTCTAAAATCATGATTCACATTCCTTATGTTCTCTTCAAGAGTGTCACAAACTACCTTGTCACCATTAAGAAGCCTTTCCAGCAACAACTTTATCAAACCTCTTACAAACCTTCCATGTCCCTTTTTTATATTTTCTTCTAAACCATCCATCTTACTATTGATCACTCCCAATTCATTTTTGGTTTCTCTTTGTGAGAGTGAAATTTGTTGCATTTGGTCCTGTAACTTTGATATATCATGTTGCATTTCCTCCTCTTCTTCATTCATCATAGTAGAACTTTCTAGTTGCTTAATGGGTGTATCCATATTTTTCTTGCGAGGCATATTGGAATTAAATAATGACATCTATTCTTCACTATGCCCTTTGAATCACTTAAAACTATTTTTTTAAACAAAAAATATGCAAATTTAAAATATACACACGTTTTTTTCTCATTTTTTGGAGCTTGATCTTGAAACTATTGTATCCCTGTAATTTTTTCTCTCCAAGGTCTGAAATTTCGTCCTGTGGTATCCCTCTGAGTATTCTTTCCAACAACATAAGTTAGTCTGATATTTGATTCTTCAAGATGAAGTTATTGTGGATTGTGGAATTTTTTGACAAGCTGCATACAATATTATTTTACAAAGTGAAGTAAAAGGTAGTGGCATTTGAATTTGCACACTTTCATGATCTATTCTTATCTCTTTTTTTGGGGTTCATATTTTTTATATCTTTTTCTTTCTTTTAGTCCTTTGATTATTCTTTTAGGACTTACTCTCTTTACATTTTTTTATTTTTAATATGGGAAAACATTTTGCATAAAGCAAAAGTATGTACAATATTACAAGATTAACCATAACCAATTCAAAAATATGAATCCTATTAGTATAAGACCCTAACAGTGGATCCACATGGGGATGGCATTTCCTAGTGAAATGTCAAGAACTTTAAGATCAGGAGCCTGTGAAACATTGACTGTAGTTTCCTTGTAACTGCTCCTCTGTGATCTGCTTTATTCATACATATGATGGTACACCTTTCAAAGCTCAGGGCCTTCTCTTTGGACTTCAACCTCAAAAGATTATCATCCAATCCAATCTAAACTTTACAATATTATGTACAACGAGTAGAGTAAACAAATGAACTAATGTCAATCTGGGGAAAAGTAATGCTTCAACATTCTACCATTGATTGGTCCACCTGGTAGATCTGTTCCATCTAAATGTCTAGAGAAAAATGCATTGTTACCTCTGTAACCATAAATGATATAAGGACCTTGCCATAGGAAATCAAATTTACCATGTTTACCCTTTTATTCTCTTATAGAATCCCATTTGAGTACTTTATTACCTATGTAAAAATCATCAGCTTTGGTTTTCTTGTCAAAAATATTTTTGATTTTATCTTGGATCATTTGTGATTTGACATAGACTTCTTCTCTGGTTTGCTGCAAATGTATTATCTGATTTATTCTCCTTTGGATATCATTGGACTCTACCTGCAGTTCTTGAATCGTTTTCATCACTGGTACTCCTAAAGAAGATGGGAAAACAACATTCATTCCGTATACTAGCTGGTAAGGAGATGTACCAATGGATTTTTTGGTAGTTAATCTATCTGTCCATAAGGCATTAACCAACTTTTTGTTCCAGGTCTTCTTATTGTTTTCTAGTAGTTTCATGATGATATTAACAAGGCTTTTGTTTGCGGATTCTGCAAGTCCATTACCTTGAGGGTAATAGGCAGTGGAATGACCAAGGGTAATGTGATATCTGTTACAAAAGTCTACATTTTATTGGATTTGAAGGCAGCTGCATTATCAGTTATGATCTTTTGTGGGCATCCAAACCTAGAAAGGATGTTGTTTTCAAGGAATGAAATGATGACAGAGTCTGTGGCTTGTCTAGAAGGGATGGCTTCTATCCATTTAGTAAAGTAGTCAATGGCTGTCAAAATCCATTTATGCTGGGATGAGGAGGATGGGTGAATTTCCGAAATGAAGTCCAAACCTTATTGTTGAAAAGGCATTTATGTGGAGATGGGTTTGAGAGGTAATGGTAAGAGTTTATTTTTGCCTTCAAATATTTGGCACTTGTGACAGGAGGTCGCATATTTCTTGACATCTACAAAAAGGGCAGGCCAGTAAAAACCTACCCTTAAAATCTTATCAATAGTTGTTTTCCAGTATAGGTTTCCTCCACAATCTCCTGCATGGAATTCTTGCATAACTTTGTTAGCTTCATATTTTAATAAAAAATTGAATAAAATGCCACCATTATCTTTCCAAAATAAAGCATTGTATATGATACAATATTTCATTGATTTCATTTTCAAAAATCTACCTTTAGTTCTAGATAAATTAGGAGGATCTTGTAGGTTTAGTAAAACAAATATGATATCTGCATACCAAGGTGAATCTATGAAAGCTTCACTGATATGTGGAGTTGTCATCTCTTCCTGATCATCTAGGGCACCAATGAAATTTATATCTAAGGCCTTGTTGAAGGCCCCGAAAATCGGGTCTACAACGAGGGGGATACCCGCCCGGTCTGGACCTTGGTTGGTAGGTCCTTATCCGTTTGGTATAGCGGGTCCGACTGGGGATATGGGACCAATTTCCCAATTCAGTGTGTGTGTTAGAGAAAGATGGGTATTTCTATTCTAAATGGAATACTTCTGTTCTAATTCTAATCTAATGCTATGCTATTGTATTCTAATAAACAGAAAAACATCAAAATTTATGCTAACTTGGGGTGTGATCTTTCTTCTATGCGATCTAAAAAGATTTCAGACAATAACTGGTAATAAAGATCATTCAGCCATTATAAGAAAAGAATTCAATAAAGATGAACTACTTCGTATAAGAAGTTAGACGAAATAGTTGGGAAAAACTTATCGCATAAATGAGCTATTCATACACTAAGCATAAATAAATAGCTATCACCGTACAAAAGTGCCAAATGATAACTCAGGCATCTACGCCGCAATATATAAACAACTGAAAACTGAATATCACTTTAATGCATAAGTAGAAATGGTTAAGAGATAAAAGTACCATTTATAACTAGTCCTACTCATGAGCTTCAAGCAATAATTGATTTATCTCTCCTTGATTTAACATCCACTAAGAGTACAGAAGTGCAACATCAGTAGCAGATATCAAATGCAAATATCAAATAAACCCTGTTCCATTCATTCATCAAAACCTCCTCTGAGGGTGCAAAGTGCATGTTTTGAGGACAAGTTTTTGATAAATTTCTGGACCCTTCTCTAAATGCATGAGAAGGGTTTAAATACTACTAACTAAATAACTTATTTACAGAAATTCAGGATTCGGTTTAAATGACCGTCCTTTTTCTAAGTAAAACTATCTCTAAAATTAAATCTAATATCTAACTATTTCTAGATTTTCTCCTTAACATCGCAAGCATTCAGTATTTGCTTGAGTAGAGTCGGCTGGCTGTCTTCTGTCTTTGGTTGAGTTAATCAAACAAAATCGGCAAGAGCTAGCACTATCTTCTCAGCAAAATTGATGATATACTTGAGAGTCATCCAATGACTAGGTGGCTTTACCATGTAGCCTGGTAATAATCCCATTTTAACTTGGTTAACCCTCGGATTGCTTCTGTTTTAGCTTTCTGTTTCCAGTTTATTTCTATCGCTGCTTCCTTGCAATTTTCGGGGCTTGCAGGTGACAGAGTAATTAGAAGCCTTCCTTTTCGAGCAAGTTTTCTTAGCAATGCGTGATTAGCGAGCACTAATCGCGCATCAGAAACTGCCTCTGTTTCTTGATCCGGGCTTCTGTGATGCGTTTTTCGCATTTTGCACCTTTTTCTCTTATTGGGTATAAACTGAAAATTTGTAAAAATAGTGATTCCGTAAGCTCTTGACCATGAGAATTAAACTGTCTGTTTCTAGTATCAACATCGTTTAATACCCATTCAACTGTGGCTGGATATGAGAAATCTGTGATGGATGCCTCAAAAGAGTTCTGTGGCTCTTTCTCTCCCTTAAGTGGATTAGGTGTGCCTTCCGAAATGGACATTGGAGTACTATCTTTCCTCCTCATATTTTCCTGCATACTGCCCTGTATAATGCTTCGTCCTTTGTTCCTGCAGTTTACAATTGAGGTGGAAGTAATGATAAAAATAACGACAAGAAAACTTTAAATGCCGAAGATATGCAAAATACGCCACCTTACGTGAACTAGCTCTTCGAAAAACACAACACCATACTTCATTAACAACTGGCAATAACTCATTAATTTGCATTAAAGCGCATGACCAGTTCTTGGCCTAAAAAGTTTTCTTGAATAATGAGCCAGAACCAACTACGATGGAGAGGTTATGTGATTTTGCTTTGCGATATCGCAGATCGCTGTATTGCATTTCCACAATTGCATCATGCTGTTCTATCGCAGGATCACAAGATTGCAGGATCGCGGATCGCAGGATCGCAAGATCGTAGGATCGCGGATCACAGGATCGCAAGATCGCAGATCGCAAGATCGTTATAATCATTATGTGTAATTCATGTGATTTTTGCGATGTGCAATATGTGATATCGCATATCGGCGATTTTAAGTTTTTAATGTGAGTGCTTCTTAATGCATGCGATGCGATGTAGTTTCGCGTCGCAATCTCATGTTTTTTATCATTTTGGCTTATTTAGAAGGTATCCTATCATTATTTGTGTGATGCGATCTCTCTTAAGGAGTGAATTTACTTTCTTCATTATGAAACTTAGTTTTTTTAGATTCTCCAAAGGTATTTCCCTAAGTCCATGATGTTGTAAGTTTCATCTAAAAAGAAATATAACACTAATTGATTTTTTTAAATTTTTTTACTAAGGGTCCCCACTTATTTTAGTATTAGTAATAACACTTCATAAGGAGGGGGGTTGTTGGTGGCCACAACAATTGGCGATTCACTTGGAAGAACCAGTTATCTCTGTGTTTCTATTGAATTTTTTCAACTTCCAACATAGTAAAATTTTCAGAAAATTAAACTTTATTATGGAAAGATAAAGTATATTATGCTCTAATCTATCAATGACATTTTGTCTCAGCTATTTTCAAATTTGATTATTTGCTCCCTCAAGTTAGTCCTTGTATTTACATCAGCCATTACTTGGTCCGTGAAGACAAAACAAGGTCTTCTCTGTAAACCAGTTTTAAAATATGCTCATTTGTCATAGGTAGAGCCTCTGCTGCCAGAAGGCGTTCATAGCCTTGACAGGGTTACCTATTACCCAGCAATGATCCTGTATCCTACTTAAAAAAACCTACAACTTTCAAAGAAGAATCCACTTCCACACTTATTGCTTTGATTTTCTTTTTATTCTTAAAGAACAATGTCTTGGTTTGATAGCCAATTTATGACACAGTCATTCACTTGATTTATAACTTTGCTGAACAAGCTGGCTCGTGATGAGACCCCTTGCCTCTTGATCGTAACAATCTTGAGTCATTGCCCTGTTGTGGTATGCAGTTTTTGGCAAAGTCAGCGAGTTATAATATCTGTGATTATGATAAGGCGGCTCGTGATGAGACCTCTCATTCTTCAAGATGAAGTGTATCCTTGGATTGTTCCTCAGAAAGTTGTGATTTCCTTAGCAGGGAGGAAGTCATTGTTTTCTTTAGATAGCTCTGGACGACAATGATAGAGTTTTTTGAAGTAGCTGTTCTACAGAGAATCTTTATTTTTTTATTGATACCTTTCATTGCACTGATATAAAACAGTTTCTTCACTAAAGGTTGTTTTCATCAAACTTTATGAAGTTGAAACTAGTGTCATATCTAGGTTGGAGTCTTTAACTATATCTTTCAATAATAAAGATCAATTTTCAAAAAGATTTGCTATTTATACAGGCGAAAAATCAAAATCTGAAACGAGTTGGCGTGTCTTTCGTAAATGCCTGATGTAACCATTCACAATTGGTTTTATTATGAAAAGAAAAATATTACTCTACAAAAATAGAAGAATAATCTTCTGTGGAAAATATTTCTTAAGAACTTGTCCGTTGACAGGCAAATAATCTCTTTTACCTGCTAAATCCTATAACACAAATGTTGATGGACCTAAGACTTCTACAATTTGAAAAGGACCAAGCCACATTCTTTGAAATTTTGTATGCTTCCCCTTTTCTTCATGTGCCTTGTCCCATTTTAAAACTAAGTCTCCCATCTGAAAATCTTTTTTGGTCATTATGTTTGAATCAAAAGAGGATTTTACTAGCGCTTGATGATGAGCATGCATTTTCTTAGCTTGTTCTCGTTGTTCTTATAATTTGATTATTTCCATTTGTCTTAGGTGTAATGAGGAAGTTGGTACTTCATCAACGTATTGAACTAGAGACAAAGAGGGAATCGCTAAGTGAGTCGGAAGAACCACTTCTTTCCCATAAACTAAATTAAAGGGAGAAGTGCCGATGGAAGCTTTTCTCGTTATTCGGTCTGCCCACAAAGCGTATATTAAGGATTTATGCCAATTTTTATGATTTTGGTCTATTGTTCTTTTGATAACCTTGATTAGGTTTTTATTTGTAGACTTGGCTAATCTGTTACCTTGTGGATAATAATTGGCTGAATATTTGAGTTTGAATCCTATTTTAAGTGCAAATTCAGCCATTGCATTTCCAGAAAAGTATGATGCATTATCAAACATTAAAGCGGAAGGCAATCGAAGCCTGGTAATTGTAAATTGATCTATGAACTTAATGATATTTTCAGCATTAGCGGTCTTGAGTGGAACTGCTTCTACCCACTTAGTAAAATGATCTGTTGCTATAAGGATATATCTATGCTGCTTGGAAGAGTGAGGAACGATCTCACCTCTTATGTCCAATCCCCACTGATTGAAGGGTTGCTCGATGTTAACTGGTTGTAGTGGTAAGGATGGCTTCTTTTGTCTCCCAACAGTAGTTTGGCAGACTTGACATTTCCTCATGTAACTGTGCGAGTCTTTGAATAACGTGGGCCAGTAATACCCTGCGCGCAAGATTTTATGTGCAGTAGCATCTCGAGCATAGTGTCCGCCTGATGGCCCATCGTGGAGTTCCTGCAAAACTTTTTCAGCTTCAGATTTCTCAAGACATCTAAGGAGAACATAATCGTAATTCATTCTAAAAATAATATCATTTATGAGCTGATATTGTTTGGCTTTCAACCTTAGAGCTCTTTTCTTAGTATGATCGAGGTGTGAAGGAGCATATCCGTTCTTAAGATAATAAATGATATCGACGTATAATGACTCAGCATCGTTTAGGCTTACCTCTCACATTTGTACCTCTGTAGATGGATTTTCAGAAATTCGCGACGCTCCAGCCAGCATTTTGCAAAAGCCTTGACCTTTTACAATGTTTGTTGGTTTGATTTTTATGTCATATTCTTGTAAGGCAGTAACCCAATTGGCCCTTTTCTCACCCACATCCTTCTGTACTAGAAGATTCCTTACCGCTGGAAACGATACTATAATTTTAGTATGGGTTTTGAGTATAAAGGGTCTAAAATATTTGATTGCTTTGAAAACAACATAAGCCTGTTCTCCACATCTGAATAATTTAATTCAACACCCTGTAAATTTGAACTGAAAAAAGCAATTGGGGCTTCCACCTTTTCTTGATTTGCTTGAGTGAGTATCGCAGCATGTGACCTATTTGAGGCAAATGTATATAAAACAAAAGGCTCTGAAAAATTTGGAGTTGCTAAAGATGGAGCATTAATAATAGCTTGTTTGATCAGGTTGAATGCTTCGTGTTCATCTTGGCCCCATTTAAAATTTAAGTTCTTTTTAATCATGGCTTGTAAAGGAGACACGATTCTTGAAAAATCTGGAACAAATCTCTTTACAAAGTTGATCTGACCAAGGAAAGATTGCATGGCTTTTCTATTATGAGGTAGGGATATTTTAGAAATTTCTTTGATTCTGTGAGAATCGATGTGAATTCCATATTTTGACACTATGAATCCTAGAAGTTTCCCTTCACTTAATGCGAAAAAATATTTCTTTGGGTTAAGTGAAATTCCATACCTTAAACATCGTTGGAAGATTTGTTTCAAGTCTTTGAGATGGTCACTTCGTCTCTTGGAATACATGGTTATATCATCCAAATAAATTACTACAAATTTATTGACTAAACCTTTAAATGCAATGTCCATGGCTCTTTGAAATGTGGCACCATCATTAATCAAACCAAATGGCATCTTTCGATATGCATATGTGCCCCATTTAGTTCTGAATGTGGTTTTCAATTGATCATCAGGATGTACCAACACTTGATTGTATCTTGAAAATCCATCCAAGAAGGACATTAATTCTGAACCCGCCACTGCCTGCAATATTTGTTCCATAGGTGGTAAAGGAAAATTACCTTTTTGACAGGCTTTGTTAAGGTTTCGAAAGTCAATGCAAATTCTAATATCTCCATTTTTCTTTCTAACAGGTACCATATTGGAGACCCATTTAGAATGTCTGACGGGAAAGATTATTTTGGCTTTCAATAACTTATTGAGTTCAGTCTTTATCTGATTTTCTAAATTGGGATGGATCTTTAACAATTTTTGTTGGACAAGTTTTTCATTATCGATCATTGAAATAGTATGTTGGATGATGGAAGTGTCGTATGTTTTGAGTTCATCATAGTTCCAAGCAAAAATGTTTTTATATTGTCTCAAAAGACGAATATAAGCTGATTTTTCTTCAGGGGCTAGGCCAAGGGCTAGATTAATGTTTTGTGGTTTGGCATCGGTTCCTAGGTTTACTAATTCGTAATTCAAAGTTGAACTCTGGAGTTTTGAATTGGTAGACCTTTTAAACTGATCTTTCAAATCGTACAGGTCTTCTAAATTGACTACCGACTTAGGTATAGCATTGTTAGTGCTATCTTGTTGCAATTGTCGATCATGTTGGTCTTCGTCAATTATTTGATTGGAGTAGGATCTTTCAGATGTGAGGAAATTCACGATATCAGGATCGTCGTTGAATATTCTACAATTTGTGATGTTATCAGGAATAGAAGGTCTAAAGATTAATTCTATTGAGAATCTATCTGGACTAAAATCTTCTGAAGGAATGAGCTTAGAAGCTACGTTGGCTAAAAGGTCCGCACTTGCATTTTGGAGTCTGGGAATTGATGAAATATTAAATGCTATAAAATGCTCAGTCGGATCTTGAACTAAAGATTCATAATGTTTTAAATGACCTGATAAGCAGTGTATAGTATTACATACCTGTCTAACTACAATTTCAGAGTCTCCGAAAACTTGGAGGTACTTGACGTCTAACCCGATTGCTTTGTACAATCCTTGGACTAAAGCCTCATATTCTGTTGTATTGTTAGTGCAATCAAATTCGAGTCTGCATGTTAACATAATTTTATCTCCTTCTGGACTAATTAGCACACATCCTACTCCTACTCCTTCGTTAGATTTAGAACCATCAAAAAATAATTTCGAAAACAAAGATTTATTTACAGGACTATCTATAAAATTGATACATTTTGGACTATCCATTTGATAAAAAAATTTGACTGGGGATAAAACAAAATGTTCTAAATAAGGTGGCATATGAGCATTAAAATTGCCGAGGAAAGAATCCACCGAGTAATTGCCAATAATGCTATTGTTATATGCTACTGGTTCATTTCCCCCTCTAATTCCGTTACTACGTATTTCTGATGTAGTTCTCATTCAACTTTTATTTGATTTGGTTTACCGTTGTAAGGTAGCCACATGTGCGACCAGTCAATTGCGAAGTATCCATGAAATTTTTTTGACCAATCCCTGCTAAGAATTAAGCCATAAAATTCTAGCATATCAGCAACTAAAATGTCAATAACTTGACATACCTTTGGGTTGGATGACAACCTTATGGTTACTTGATTTAGTTCGCCAATCACTTCGACTTGCGACCGATCTAGCTGAACTATGCACACAAAGGATTTCTATGGTTGAACGTTTAACTTAGTACATATGGACTTTGGTAAAATATTCGATGAAGCTCCAGAATCCACTAAGCAATTATGTACATTCTTATTGAAAATTTCATAAGTAAGGAGAAACGGGGGAGTATGAGATCTCGATCTTCCTCCAATTAAAGCGATGTTAGTTGGATCAATCTTGTTGGTCACATTAGTTGAAGGTCTTCCCATGTTATGGGAAGCTTGAGAAAGTACAGCGGCCGGCAAAGGTGCAACTGACACAGCATGTAATTATTTCAACATTATCTTTTGTTGGTGCTTCAACTTGCTCAATTCGTAAAGAGTGATATTGGCCCTAGTCTTTTTCATGTCTTCTATAATATTGTACTCCATTTCATCCGAAACGATCAGTGTTTTAGATGGAGTTGATGAATCTGTTTGGACTGGGCTGGTTTGAGTTGCTTTAGATGTCGTTTTCTTTGTTGCGAATTTATCCTTTGTTGCAGAGCTTGCGCTCTATGGCTTGGGGGTAGTTTGGGGAGGATCAAGCGGATTTCTACTTCGTGTGCTAACTGGGAATACTTCTTGATCTTCTTCTTGTGGGAGGATGAAATCCCACATTCCTTGTAATGCTACAACTTCTTCTTCATCGGTTTTCCCTTTAGTGGTAATTTCCTCTTCCTCTTCTTCGGATTGAGCACTTGCAATAGCATTGGGAGGCTTTGAATCCATTGAAGGGCTTCTTTTAAAAGTTCTGTAGGGCTTTTTTGAAGAAGTTTCTACTACTTGCTTTTTGATGTCGACCATTTCATTGGACATGGTCTTCAGAACTTTTTGCAATCCTTCCAAATCGAATGGATCTTTTGCTTGTTTCTTCTTGGAATCTTCTTTGAAGGTGACTTTCTTGGATTTCCGTTCCTCTATCGCAGATTTCTTCTCTAGGGCTATTATACGTTTCTCTACTGCTATTGTTTCTTTCATGTTTTCTGCTAAAGTTGTTTTATTAGCCCTATCCACGAATATTGCTATGTTCGATGGTAAAGCAATGATATACCATTCACTTCGCACTTCTTCGCTAGGTTGAGAAGCAGTAGGAATTTTGTTTAAGATTTTATTGAACTGTAAATTGAAATCTTTAATAGGTTCCCTTGATTCAGCCCTAAGGTTGGATAGTTCATTGATTAGGGTTGCCGTAGACCTGTCATCACCAAACTTGGTCAGGAATTGTTCTTGGAAGATGTCCCAACTAGTGATAGATCCATAGGGTAATGAGAAATACCATGATCCGGCTGTTCCCTACAAAGTATAAGGAAAAATTTGAACAACAGCATCTTCATTGGTCACTCCATTGAGATTAATGGATAGCATAAATTTGTTTATATACTCTTCTGTTAGCATGCCTGCCTCATGATTAAACTTAGACAACCATTTTTCAGGATGGGCAGATATTTGACTCAAGGGTGTAGGCATTAAGACTGCCCCAAGGTTGTTCCATGGAGATTGGGCCATCGCTGATCTACTAACAGAGGAAAGTGCAGAAGATGATCCCTGTGGTTAGGAAGATGAGGGTATTATGATTGCAGATGATTTAGGAGGAGTTGTGAGGGTTCCAGTGCGTGGATGAACAATGATCTGAAGTGGAGGAGTGGATGGTTGACTTCGCGATGGAGAGGTTGAGATGGATGATGATGATGAAAGAGTCTCACTATCAGACTCTTTAGGTGATTTCCTTGCTCTTTTTCTTTTGGGTAGAGGTAATTCGGTTGGTTGAACACCAATCTTTTCACTCTTTAATCTGGTCAGGGGATGAGCAGGGTTATATTCCGAGGTCACGCTGCCTTGAGATTTATCAGATCTTTGAGGAGAAATAGAAAATTGTTGAAGTTTGTGAATCATAGACTCGACTTCAGGAGGTTCTATAGTAGATTGTTCTGAAATGTCATGGTTTGTAGCAGCGATTGATGCTCCAGCGACTTCCAACTTTGGGTTTAAGTGTAATGGAGAAGTCGGGGGAGATGGTGAGGGAAATTTACTCTCAGAATGGTACTTAGATTTAGATTTGCTTGCCATTCATAGTTCAGGCCCTCCTTCTAGCACCAAATATGTTGAAGCCCCAAAAATCGGGTCTACAACAAGGGGGATACCCGCCCGGTCCAGACCTTGGTTGGCAGCTCCTTATCCGTTTGGTATAGCGGGTCTGACTGGGGATATGGGACCAGTTTCCCAATTTGTGAGTGTGTGTGTGTAAATTTGATGTTTCTGATCTAATGATTCATAATTAAGATGTTATAATTCTAACTTTAATCTAGTGCTATGCTATTGTATTCTAATAAGCAGAAAACATCTAAGTCTATACTAACCCGAGGTGTAATTCTTCTATTATACAATCTAAAAAGATTTCAAATAACAAATGGTAATAAAGATCATTCAACTATTATGAGAAAAGAATTCAATAAAGATCAACCACTTCGTATAAAAAGTTAGACGAAATAGTTGTGAAAAACATATCGCATAATGAGCTATTCATACATTAAGCATAAATAAATAGCTATCACCATACAAAAGTGCCAAATGATAACTCAGCATTCACGCATTAAATATAAACAAACTAAACTGAAAATATCACTTTAACACAAGCAAAATGGTAAGAGTAAAAGTACCATTTATAACTAGTCCTACTCATGAGCTTCAAGCGAAACGATTTATCTCTCCATGATCTAAAAGCCACTAAGTACAGAGGTGCAACATCGTAGCGGATATTAAATTAAACATTAACAAATCTTGTTCCATATCATTCATCAAACCCTCCTCGGGAGGGTGAAAAAGTGCATGTTCTGAGGACAATCTGACAAATTTCTGGACCCTTCTCTAAATGCATGAGAAGGGTTTAAAAACTACTAACTAAAACAAAAAATACTTATAAACAAAATTCAGATCGTTTAAATGCAGTCCTTTTTTTAAGCAAAAAAAAAAAAAAAAAACTATTTCTAAAATTAAATATAACATCTAACTATTTCTGTATTTGCTCCTTAATATCGCAAGCATTCAGCATTGCCTGAGAAGAGTCGGTCGACCGACTTCAGCTTATAATTGTGTTGTGAAACAGAATTAGCAAGATCTGGCACCATATTTTCAGAAGAATTGATGACGTATTTGGGAATCATCCGCTGACTATGTGACTTTACCATGTATGCCCAGTATTATTCCCAATCTAACTTGATTAACCCTGAAATTGCTTCTGCCTTTTCTTTAGCTTTCTATTTCTAGCGTGGCCTCTTGCAATTTTTGGGGTTTTCAGATAACTGAGCAATTGGAAGCTTTCTTTTTTGAGAAATTTTCTCAGCGATGCTCGATTAGCGCTAGGCGCGTTAACTGCCTCTGTTTCTTGATTTAGGTTTCCTTGACGCGTTTTTCGCCTTCAGCACCTTTTGGGAGATATAAAGCTCAAACTTTGTGATAATGATTTCATAAGCTCTTGACTTGAGTCTTAAAATGTTCATCTCTGTCATCAACACTGTCTGTGTATGTGAGAATTTGGGGCTTTGTTGCTCTCCAATGCAGGAATGAATGAGCTAATTCTGTAGTTGATGTTTCAGCCAACCTTGATGGGCCTGTAGTAGCCGCAAATCCCATTACCTTAGGATTCTCTTCCCCAAGCAGATTAGGTGCGCCTTCCCAGATGGAAATTAGACTCTTGCCTTTCTTCCTCATAGTATCTTGCATATTGTCTTGTATAACCTTTTGTTCTTCGTTCCTGCAGTTTACAAATGAGGTGAAAGTAATGATAAAAATAATGACAAGAAAGCTTTAAATGCCAAAGATGCAAAAATATGCCAACTCACGTGAACTAGCTCCTTGATAAACACAAAACCATATTTTATTAACAACTGGCATATAACTCATTAATTATCATTAAAACGTGTGACCAGTTCTTGGTTTATGGACAAGACTTTTTCTTAAATATTGAGCCAGGAAAATCTGCGATGGAATGATTCAGCAATTTGCATCGCAATATCGCAGATCGCAGCATCGCATTATCGCAATTATCACTGCATCACATTTATCGCTGCATCGCAATATCGCTGCATCGCAATATTGCTTCATCGCAATATCACTGCATCACAAGATCGTAAGATAGTTATGTGTATTTTATATGTTTTTTCGATATGCGATATGTGATATCGCATATCGGCGATTTTGAGGTTTTCCATCGTGAGTGCTCATTGATGCATGCGATGCGATGGAGTTTCGCGTCGCAATCTCGCATTTTTTAGCTCATAAGAAGGAATCCTATCACTTTTTTGCACAATGCAATATTTCTTAAGGAGTGACTTTACTTCTTTTATCATGAAACTTAAGTTTTTTTAGATTTTTCAAAGGTATTTTCCTAAGTCCATGATGGTAAGCTTTATCCAAAAGGAAGTATAAGCACTATGATTTTTTTAAAATTTTTGACTAAGGGTCCCCACTTATTTAGTATTAGCAATAACACTATATGAAGAGGGGGGTTGTTGGTGGCCACAACAGTGTCATAAGGATTATTTTTTGGCATGCAAGGGGAATGTTGTTTTGCTTCAAGGGAATCGTGTGTGTATGAGTTGTTATCATCACATAAACATGTTTCACACTCACTTCACACACTTTTTTCATGAAGGTTGTTGCATCAAGCATATTATGTTTTATACATTATGGATGGTCTATGTTACATCACTAAGTGTTCGTGTACAATCAAAGTCAAGTCTTATCGATGTTTACATATGTTTCATTGATCTCACACTTAGCCAATTTCCCAAGCAACTTAGCCTCATCCAACCTCTCGGAATTATGCATTTTGCTTCTGCAACATCAAGCTTCCTCCCTTTCTTGCTGGAACTCCGTAGTGCACAGAGACCCCAACATCCCTTGGCATCCAAACTACGCAGTGGTTTTCTCCAATAACTTTCCCTAGCCGAAACCAGTTGTCTCCAAAAATTGCGCAATATTGTCCCTCAGCTCCTCAATGTGCCTTGCACCCTGAAACTGCACAAATGTGTCCTCTTGGAACCCATCCCGTGGCTGCCCGGGCTACACTGCACTCAGAAATTGGGCAGAGATGTCCTCCCAAGACCCCCGTCCTACAGCAGAGTATTGTGCCTCAAAACTACGCAGTGTTGTCCAAATTGCCCAGTCTGTCTTGCATTCATAAACTGCGCAGATGGGCTTCATTCCGGCAATAGTCACTGCCCACTAAAACGATGCTTATCTATCTCTCAGTGACTACAAGAAAAAGGTGACATGCTGAGATAACTCCCAAGGAGTTGAGGAAAAGGGCCAAGATACTAAGTGATGACAAAAGATCACGACCCCATACAAACTCCGTCGGATGCATGATCATCTCAAGGGTAAGTATGGTAAGTAAAGAACACCTTTCGAGGTACATGTCTTAGTTGAGTTTGCAGGACTGCTTTTCATTGTCATATCATCTTGTTTTTAGTAACATGCATGTGTGCAAACACAAAAAGTCATTCCATGTGTTTCCTCTACATGTCTTGCTTCCTTTTCTCTTGTTTGACCAACTTTCATCTTCGGCATGTTGAATGTCGTGTCATGCTTATGACCTTGTTCTGGTGATATTGAAGGTTTTCCTTCATGTGCATGAGTTGTTTTGACTATGTAGACACCTGTCGCACTCACACACAATGTTGTAAGCACTATCGTACAAGTTTCATCATGGTCGTCTGAAGGTCTATCCGAAGTGTCATACTTTTTGCTTTCACCATCACGCAATCCCGTAGTTAGTCACATTGAGCATATGTTGTCTTGCAGTTTGAGGGGTCATGTCATCTAGTCATGTTGAGTGTGTGTTCGTAATATCATGTATACACGAGTTCACTCACTTACACACAACCATTTTTTCTGAAAATCTATCGACTGGACCATCCTCCATTAGCCGGACCTCCACTGAGCTGTAGTGCGCAGTCTCAACCCTTAATGACCAAGCATTGTTACCCAGAACTGCATAGAGCTTGAGGTTGCCCTCTAGGCATTCTGTATTGCACAATTCTGGAATCAACCTGCCTGACTATCACCTAGAACAATGTAGAAGTTACCCATGAATCCATCTTAGTTTGCGCTTCCTGCAAGCCTATCTATCAAGCCTCTTGCTGGTCAACCTGAGAATTTTACTAGAGAAGTGACGTAGGGCTGCACTCATCTCCAAAATTGCATAGAAGCTGGCCAGACTGCCTACCTGCACTACCTGAAGAAATTGTGTAGACATGAAGGACAAGCACCTGAAAATGTCACTGCACTGCCCCTGGAAATTGTGTAGTTTTTTCAAGTAGTTCCCCTAATGGACTGCTCTTCACTACTCTTGAAAATTGCGCAGTTTTCATGGACAATCCACCTACTTCTCGACACCCCACTTAGCCCAGAAACTGGGCAGAAATTTCTTGCTTGACTTCTTCCCAGATCTACGCAGTTCTGACTAGCAACCTCTCGCAGACTGATCCCGGCCTCCTCTGGAAATCTGCACAGTTTTCATTGTCAGTGGCTCCTGATGCCCGCACTGCCTTCCTTGGAAAAATTGCGAAATTTTGCCTCCCAGCTAAGCCAAATCCTGCAGATGTCACTGTTGTCCTAGACTTCTCAACCCAACCTCTCAGTGACCTCTATGCAATTTTTCTCAACAGTGTCCTGGAGCCTCGCATACCGGCCTGACATGTGCTTTGTGTTGTTTCATAGCCTTGTCCTTTCTCCTGATCACCTGCACCCGGAAACGAAAGACAATGCATCATAGTAGACTAGGGATTTATGGATTTGATGTCATCTCGTCATGAGCGATTACAAAAACAAGTACATGGATGCGACAGGGTGTGACGACGAACGAGATGAACAAGGATGAACGAAGCATACCAAGTAACAAGCGAAGGAGACACATGCGCATGTATGGACCATCAATCGAGCACCAAAACCATTGAAGACTCTGTGCACTTTACCATGCCGAGGCGAAGCTATGGTACACCACGATCACGCTCATCACTCAGCAGCACAAAAACTATACCTGGACAACACAACTAGCATGTGCATACCAGAAGTGTCATGTCAAGTTGTGTCATGAGTCGCTTTGGCCACATCACTACTTTGGGTCATACTTGTGTAATCAATGTAATGTAACGCGGAAGTCCAAGAGACCCATGGATGAAGTTAAAGAGTCATGTAAGTTGAATAATCATGAGGGAATTTGAAGACTCACAAGGGTCAAGTTCACCCTTGGATATATATACCCCTCATTTGTACATGCAAAGGACTTTTCAACTTGGCTCCTCCCACATAGTCTTCGGAGTCTGTAGCCTTTTCTTTGAGGAGAGAGCAATGGCTCCAATGCCCCGCTATTGGGGTTAGTGATGTATGGTGTATGGATGTGTCTTGGAACTTTCGCTTAATTATGAAGCCTCTCACAGGTCAACATGTTTTCACACATGTATTATATTCGTTTGTAAGACTATTCTTTGGACACTTGTAATGCATGTTGCTTTTAACTTGTACTAAGATAGTTGAACTATTTCGGTTGTTTTAGTGCATATGCTATTGGAAATGTGTTGGATCAGTGGTTATCGTTGTCTCACCCGTGTGGACTATTCCGTTGGACACTCGACAGACTGATTCTTGTAAAGTTGTTATAACGACCGTCGTGCTCGTGTGGACTAATCTATTGGGTGTTGTATGTGTTATCTGCTCACTTTGTATTTGTGACTGCCACATCCGTGTGGACTACTCTACTGGAAGCTGCGCAGATCCTACTATGTTGTGTGTCTCTAACTAAGTTGGGACTATTCCCTTTCGACTTGAGACTCACTCTCACCCTCTCCCTCTGTAGTGAAAGAACTTAGACACAAGTTACACTAAGCACTCACTAGGCACACGAACCTCGTTGTTTGAAGACTAATTATACCACTCTCATGTGCTGACAAGCAAGAGCTAAGGCATATCTTTAAGATAATGGCAAATGAGCCATCATACCAAATGAGAATCCTACACCAAATGGTGTGAGGTCTAGTTAGGACTTCATACCGGGGAGATCCCTTGAATGTTGGCGGGTCCAGTACTATCAATATTTCTGGCGCTAGAAGGAAGGCCAAATGACAAGCTGAGTCTGCACCATCTATTTTGAATCTTTGCATACTCATCATGACTAACCATAAAATTTCTCCTCTGAAGTGTATGTCTTATGGAAATGACTTTGAAATCTCGGAGGAGCTCTGGAATTCCTTGTCACAACACACATATGAAGGTGAAGACAGAATGGCTTGGCTTAAACACAAATTTTCCTTTACAGTTACCTATCACGAGTATAAAATCCATGAAGATTACATGACCTGCTCATTGTTCGCATACATGCTTCGAGGGCATCCACTGCTATGGCGTGCCACATTGCCCAAGGACTCTATTCACTCCCTCACTCAGTTGATCATAGAGATAGGCCGTGCTTTCCATCATTTTGACTGTAAAGAACTCAATAAAGAAATTTTAAAATTATGAAAAGCACCTGATAAATCAGTTGAACAATTTCACATGCGCTTTTGTAAGCTTTCATATCGATTTATCGAAGATGAAATTGATTGGGAATTCCTCGTTGGAAGATTTAACTATCTTCTTTACATATATAAAAATCCACAATTCTTATAATCATTCGAATACATCCCAGCAGACCTCAGTGTTAGAGCTGCTAAATCTAAGACGGACAAGGTTGTTGTCACAAGTGATTGTCCTTCCTCTTCTCATCAAACAACTCTAGCTCCATAGTGCAAAGTGGGAGAAGGTGCGCGCACATATGTTGAACTGTCACATCCTCCTACTGCACATCCTCTTGATATTTGCATAGATTTGGGTTGCAAACCTGTTGGTTGTCATATGGAATTTTTACGTCAACCTCCGTCCTTGCATTCTATTGTTTCTCCGGATTGTACTGTCTTGTGTTCTTCTGTTCCAGACTCCACACTTGTTGTGAATAAGGATCAAGTTGTTGACGGAGTTGGCATTGTACAGCCAACCTGTGCTATCATTCATGATGAGTGTGTGCGGGAATTTGAAGAAGAACCCGTGATTAAGGATGACTCCCTTCCACTCACGCCTCATCTGCTCTATCATGACATCTCTTGTGATTCTGCCACTTTTAATTTCCCTTGTGAAAACTCATCTTTGGATGTGTCTACTTCCGATCATTCATAGGGCACACCGAATGTCAACCTATCATTACATTGTGGATAGGACACATCTTCCTCTGAAAATTTATCCCATCTGTCATCTGTCATTTCTGAAAACATAGAGGGTGAACATCCTTGTTTCTCAACTACCCCTCTGCGTGATTCATCAAATCATGAGGATGCCGACAAAAATCCAAAATTTTTTGATCGTGGTTTTCATGATCTCTATACTTCTTCATTTGATCATGATGTTGATTCACTCGTTGTTAATATTTCTGAGCCATCGATCTTCGATGATCTATCTATTGACGAAGTGGAAATCCCGTAGGTTGTCGAGGCACTTTAGCCTTAGCTGATGGTTATGTTAGGCCCTCGCTGTCCCGAGGTTAGTTCCACTTCTAATCAGAAAAGTTTAAAACACCCAAGGCTCCTCATCACTCATCTGTATGCATTGAAGATCAATCCAATACTCAGATTTCACTTCCTCCACCTGAATCACATGATCCCATCACTCATGCATTGGAGGAATCATATATAGCAAGCAAACTTGCAAGGTGTAAGTTGTCTCTCTTTCTCATATTTGATTGTATGTCACAGTCAAGAGAGTGTGCATGCTTATCCTCTGCATGCACTATGTCACAACACCATGTTAAGTCCATAGAATGTTTGTCTTGTGCATTGACAATTTTCTTTTCTATGGATGCTTTAGAACTCGGAGCGTGTTGGTCTTTGCTGATCTATCTTTCTTATTCAGTGGTTTACATGCATATCTTTCTTTTTTACCATACCTTCGCCACCATGGACCATCCAATGCGCCGGTGGCTATATTGGAAATATCACTTCACATGAGTAGGCCCATGCACTGTTTAGCATAGGAGTAGGAATAGTGTTTGCTTTCTTGCCTTGTTTTTTTTCTTGGCTTGCATGTTTTCTCTGCTCGCTTACTTTGTTTGGTTTGCTTGCTTTCTTGCTTTGCTTACTTGTTTTGATTTCACTTTACTTCTACTTTTTTCTTTCTTTGCTTGTTTGTACTAGTAGGTTAGCCTTACATGAAACCGTGTTTGGCTCTCAAGACAAGCCAAGAAAATCGAAGAGGACTTGTATAGCTATCAACATCTGGTTATTTGTTGACCTCTCTCTTTATGAAAATCTTTTTGTCTTCATTCGATGATGCCATGATGGAAAATACGTTCTGTTCAAAGTGAGTCTTGGTGAAAACATAGTGCTTGCATTGTTAACTAGTACCGCCTACTCTAATCGTTTCTTTTGGGTTAATCCTTGTCAGCTCAATCAAGTAGAGTAAGGTGAGGGGGAAAAATTAATAGGTATGTCAAAGGTATATATAACATACTTTTCTGAAGGAACAACCTCTTTTTCTCTCAATCAGTCGAGATCCCTCTTCTGCCTCTAAAATAAATAAGTGCCTATCCACAATTCTTTAAAAAAAAATAAAAAATTAAAAGAATGAAAAAATTAAAAACGAATAAGGCGAAAGAAGAGAAAAGCTTCATGTGCAGAGAGGTGATACAAGAAACTCCTCCAGGGTACTGACCAGGCTCGTTGGTAGAAGAGCGATGCTTGTGTTCTCGCGTGACTTTGCCAGGGTACTGACCAGGCTCGTTGGCAGTGGAGCGATGCTTGTGTTCCCATGTGACTCCGCCAAGTTATTGTCTGGGCTTGCTTACAACGAAGCAACACCAAAGATGAAACTTAAAATCTCACAATTATATTGCTTGTGCATCCATATAATCCTCATCCCCAATTGAAACAACTAAGTTGACTTACCTTAGAATGTGTGTTGACCAATCAAGAGAATGGTAGGGACTACATCTTTCACACAAGTTAGTGCGGAAGCCATCACGATCAAAGAATCAAACAATACTTTTGGAAGGGTTAGACTCGCTTTTCATGAAACAATGTCCACATAAAGAGTTGGAGTTTTATTAACATGTTGCCATTGTTGTAACAGCTACAACCACCCTCCAAAATTTTGGCTCGCATGCAAATTTCAGAGCCTACCTTGGATTCTGCAATCGATCGTCCTTGGTCACTTGTTGGTAATTTGATGATCTCAAGCTTCCCCTCCTTGATCTTAAGAGTTGTTCATGTTCTCATCCTTATGCAACATGTGTCATCTTTCGGCATAGGGATTATTGTTTGGCATGCAATGGGAATGTTTTTTTGCTTCAAGGGAATTGTGTGCGTATGAGTTGTTATCATCACATAGACATGTTTCACACTCACTTCGTGCACTCTTGTCACAAAGGTTGTTGCATCAAACAGAGTATGTTTTATACATTCAGGATGGTCTATGTTGCATCACTAAGTGTTTGTGTGCAATCATAGTCAAGTCTTATCAATGTTTACATATGTTTCATTGATCTCACACTTAGCCAATTTCCCAAGCAACTTAGCCTCATCCAGCCTCCCAAAATTGTGCACTTTTCTTCTACAACCATCAAGCTTCCTCCCTTGCCTGCTGGAACTACGTAGTGTGCAAAGACCCCAACATCCCTTGGCATGCAAACTTCGTAGTGGTTTTCTCCAGTGTCTTTCCCCAATTGGAACCCCCTATCTCTAGAAATTGCGCAATATTTTCCTTCAGCTCCTCATGCTGGCTTGCAACCTGAAACTGCACAGATGTGTCGTCCTAGAACCCATCCTACAATAGTGCCTTGCATCCCAAAAACTACGCAACATTGCCTCTCAGCTGCCTAGGCTGCACTGCGCTCATAAATTGCACAGAGATGTCATTCGAGGACCCCCATCCCACATCGATTTCCTATGCCTCAAAACTGCGTAGATGAGCCTCATTCTAGCAGCAGTAATTGCCCGCTAAAACGATGCTTATCTATCTCTCAGTGACTATAGGAAAAAGGTGACATGGTGAGATCACTCCCAAGGAGTTGAGGAAAAGGGCCAAGAGACTAAGTGATGGAAAAAGATAAAGACCGAATGAAAACTCCGTCGAGTGCATGATCATCTCGAGGGTAAGTATGGTAAGTGAAGAACACCTTTCGAAGTACACCTCTTAGTTGAGTTTGTAGGACTACTTGTCATTGTCATATCATCTTGTTTTTAGTAACATGAATGTGTGAAAACATGAAAAAAGTCATTTCATGTGTTTTCTCTACATATCTTGCTTCCTTTTCGCTTGTTTGACCAACTGTTGTCTTCAGCATATTGATTGTCATGTCATACTTGCGACCTTGTTCTGTTGATATCGAAGGTTTGTCTGTGTGTGCATGAGTTGTTTCGACTATGTAAACACCCGCTGCAGTCACACACAATGTTGTAAGCGTTGTCGCACAAGTGTTGTCACAGTCATCCGAAGGTCTATCCGAAGTGTCGCACTTATCGCTTTCATCCTTAAACAGTCCTGCAGTTAGTCACACTGATCATATGTTGTCTTGCGGTTTGAGGTGACTTGTCGTCAAGTGACATTGAGTGCGTTCATAAGGTCATGTATACATGAGTTCACTCGCTCACACACAACCATTTTTTCTAAAAGTCTATTGACTGGACCACCATCCATCAACCAAATCTCCACTGCGCTGCACTACCCAGTCTCAACCCTAAGTGACTAAGCATTGTTGCCCAGAACTGCGCAGAGCTTAAGGCTACCCTCCAAGCAGTCTGCACTGCACAATTTTGGAATCAACCCGGCTAACTATCATCCATAACAACGCAGAAGTATGAATCCATCTTAGTCTGTGCTTCCTACAAGCCTATCTATCAAGCCTCCAACTGGTCAATCGAAGAATTTGACTGGAGTAGTGACCAAACGTTGCACTCATCTCCAAAATTGAGCAGAAGCTGTCCAGCCTGCCTGCTTGTACTACCTGAAGAAATTGCGCAGAGATGTAGGACAAGAACCTGCAGCCTATCACTACACTGTCCCTAGAAATTGCGCAGCTTTGTCGGGCAATTCCCCTACGGGACTGCTCTCCACTGCTTCTGAAAATTGTGCAGTTTTCATGGACAGTCCACTTGCTTCCTGGAACCTCGCTCAACCCGGAAACTGTGCAGACATGTCCTGCCTAACTGCCTCCCAGATCTGTGCAGTTCTTACTAGAAGGCTCTTGCAACCCGATCTTGGCCTCCTCTGGAAATCTAAGCAGTTTTCACTGCTAGTGCCTCCTGATGCCTGCACTGTCTTGCTCGGGAAAACTGCGCAATTCTTCCTCCCAGCTGAGCCAGATCCCACATATGTCATTACTATCCCGGACTGCTCAACCCAACCTCTTAGTGACCTTTGTGTAGTTTTTCCCAATAGTGTCCCGGAGCTTCGCATCCCAGCCTCACATGTGCTCTGCGTTGTTTAAGATCCTTCTCCTTTCTCTTGGTCACCTGCACCTGGAAACGAAAGACAATGCATCATAGTAGACTAGGGGATTTCTGCATTTGATGTCGTCTCGTCATGAGTGATTTCAGAAACAGGCACATGGATGCCACATGGTGTGATGACAAACATGATGAACAAGGAGGGCATGCTAGAAGGCTTGCTCATGGTTAGATGAACACACGACGTATACCAAGTAACAAGCGAAGGACACACATGCATAGGCATGAACCATCAAGTGAACAACAATACCATTAAAGACTCCATGCACTTTGCCATGTGGAGGTGAAGCTATGGTACACCACGAGCACACTCATCACTCAGCAATACAACAACTCGAAACGAACAACACAACCAACATGTGCATACCAATAGTGCCATGTCGAGTTGTGTCATGAGTTGCCTCGGCCACATCACTACTTTGGTTCATACTTGTGTAATTAATCTAATGTAATGTGGAAGTCCAAGAGACCCACGGATGAAGTTAAACAGTGATGTAAGTCGAACAGTCATGAGGTAAGTCGAAGGCTCGCAAGGGTCAAGTTCACCCTTAGCTATATAAACCCCTCATTTGTACATGCAAAGGACTTTTCACCTTGGCTCCTCCCACATATCCTTCAGAGTCTGTAGTCTTTTCTTTGAGGAGAGAGTAGTGGCTCCAACGCCCCACTATCGGGGTTAGCGATGTATGGTGTACAGATGTGTTTTGGAACTTTCGCTTAATTCAGAAGCCTCTCACGATCCAGCGTGTTTTCACACATCTATTGGATTTGTTTATAAGACTATTATTTGGATGCTTGTAATGCATGTTTCTTTAACTTGTACTAAGATAGTTGAACTATTTCTTTTGTTTTAGTGCATATGTTGTTGGAAATGTGTTGTATCAGTTGTTATCGTTGTCTCACCCATGTCGACTACTCCTCCGGACACTCGACAAAATCATTCTTGTAAAATTGTTATAATGACCGTCACACTTGTGTGGACTACTCTATTGGGTGTTGTATGTGCTATTTGTTCACTTTGTGTTTGTGATTGCCACATCCATGTGGACTATTCCATCAGAAGCTACGCAGATTCTGCTATGTTGTGTGTCTCTAACTGAGTTGGGACTATTCCCTTTCGACTTGAGACTCACTCTCACCCTCTCCCTCTACAGTGAAAGAACTTAGATACAAGATACACTAAGCAGTCACCAGGCACACAAACCTCTTTGTTTGAAGACTAAATATACCACTCTCATGTGCTGAAAAGCAAGAGCTAAGGCATATCTTTAAGATAATGCCAACCAGACCATCATACTGGACGAGACTCCTACACCAAACAATTTGAGTGATCCGAATGGAAAATGGCCCCTTGTATTGGTTATCTATGGTACTCATCCACCCATATTATTCATTGACCCATGGAATTTACCCATGGTATTGTAAATGGCATCCGCCCGTGGTATTGTAAAATCTACCCATGGTATTCATTCACCCATGGAATTGACCATTGGTATTGTAACTAGAAAAATACTATAAGTAACAAGTCACATTTTGTAAAAGGATAGATGGTCCGCCACAATATAGTCTTTGCAGTTCAGAGGCATGTAGCTGCCACATCTTTTCTCAGAGATAAGCTACCATTGCCCTAGCTGGTTTATTTCCACTTGGGTTTTAATAAAAAAGTTTCTTTGTGGTTTTGTTTATTGGGCATTCTCCTCTTATTTTTCTTCTGGAAATTCAAGTTTTCAGATCTTGGGGGTCTCTCTTCCCAAGATCCATTTCAATCTTTTAGATCTTGGGGGCCTCCTCCCAAGATCCGGATCAGTGGTATCAGAGCAGGTTATGATTCCATGGGAATGATGGTTTCATGCTATTTCAGTTTCAAATTTTGCAGCAATATTGAACAAACTTCAGGCATGTGCTACAACCTCCACAGAGCACTTTCTTGGGTCAAGCAGGAAGAATTTTTTCTTTTTTCATTTTTCTACAGGAATTTTTTTTTGGGCGGCGACTTTGCAGATCAGATCTGAAACATTTGGTATAAAATATACAAAAACAAATACCAGATCTGGATTCCTCTCGAAAAATCACCCAATTTCAAAAAAAAAATGGGTCAAATCGGAGTTCGGATGTGGGAGATATCGCTGATTTAAAATCAGCTATTTTATCAGAATTTTTGTGACGGCGAAACTGTTGCAGTGCAAATTTGAGATCTCAGAGTGCCCAGATAAGGATTTCCATCACATGGGAAGATGAAAAATGGTCCTTCTGCTTCTAAAAATAGGTTATAATAAATATTCTGAGTTATATTGGTCGAGTTATGTCCATTTTAATTCTAGAGCAGCATTCAGAGTGGGTTTCCATTGGAGACGTGCCCTCCCACCCCACTTTAGTAGGCACCTGCTTCACATAGCAGCAATCGGCTTGGGTTATTTGGAGATGTGTCCTCCCACCCCAAGCTATGTAGGCACCTGCTACTTCATCAGCAACCAACATCACGGTTGTGGGTCATCCACAAACCCACACTTCATCGAAGTCCATTTGCTAGGCCGTACACTGTTAGTATCACAGTTGGTCACAAGCATTACAGGGTATCTCTATCCTCGGATCTTCATATTCAACAAAGGCTTGGCAGGAGGGAACTTTACGCAATGGGGACCATTGCTTCTTAAGGAGGGAGAAATGATCCGAATGGAAAATGGCATCAACCCATGGTACTCATCCACCCATATTATTCATTGACCCATGGAATTTACCCATGGTATTGTAAATGGC